>PVLC010021136.1:0-28359 GCA_004027655.1 Graphiurus murinus
TTTTTTTTTTTTTTTTTTTTTTTTTTTGCGGTACTGGAGATTGAACTCAGGGGCATTTTTTATTCTTTATTTTGAAACCGAGTCTCACTAAGTTGCGGAGTGCCTCACTAGGTAGCTGAGGCTGGCCGCGAACCCGGATCCTCCAGTCTCAGCCTCCCAAATGCTGGGATTACAAGCGTGCGCCACCACGCCCGGCTTCCCCGTTGATTTTGAGAGATAGTTTTGCCAGGTAGGAGAATGTTGGCTGCAAGTTATTTTCCTACAGAGTTTGGAACTCCAGGCCCTTCTGGCTTTCATGACTTGGTTTGGGAGGTCTGGAGTGATTTTAATTGGTTTGCCTCTAAATGCCACTTGGTCTTTTCCTTTTTTTGCTTTTAGGATTCTCTCCTTGGCCTCTACATTAGTCAATTTGATTATTATGTGGTGTGGTGACCCTTTTCTTTGATCTTGTCTAGAGGGGGTTCTATATGTGTCTATGTTTGGAAAATTCTCTGATATTCCTTCTTTGAAAAAATGTTTGATTCCATTAGTTTCAAGTTCTAATCCCTCTTCTATGCCCATTATTCATCTGTTTGCTCTTTTAAAATTGGCCCAGATGTGGTCGATGTCCAATTCATGCTGTCATTTTTTTTTTCTAAATTATGTACTATGCATTCATTTTTGGATTAGTCATCTTCTAAGAGTGATATTCTATTTTTAGTGAGGTCCAATCTACTGTTTATAGTTTGTATTGATGCCTTCACTTCAATTATTGCATCTTTCACATCCTTCACTTCCTTCAAGGCTTCTCTTTGATTCCTGTCCATGGTGTCAGATTCTTTGTTTATTTGTTCCTTTATTTCTTTCCATCTCTGCCTGCATTCTTTTCAGAAATCTTGTATCATTTCTACTAGTAAAGATCTGAATTGTTCTGGTGACCTCTGCAATTCTGTGTTGGTGAGTTCTGTTATTGTGGGATTGTGGTGGCTCATTGTTGTTTTGTTATTTTTCCTTCACATGATTTCCATGTTTTTAAGTTTATATCTTTGCTGTTTTTGCTAGCTCTCTCTCATTGTATAGGTTTCTTATTTGTATTTTCTCTCTGTGAATAGTATCTTGTACTGAGTTGTAATTAATCTAGGGTTCCTTCTGCCCATTGCAATGATGACATTGGTGGGTTTCAGGTGTTGACTTCTAGGGTCTATTTGTTATCTCTGTTATGGGGATTCCTCTTAGAGGCATGAGGAGAACAGCTTGTGCCCTCAGCATTTTTAAGCCTTGATGTGGGACATGTAGAGCTATTTCTTCTATCAGCTGAGGTGAGTTTATCTTTGGTGTCTGCAGGCCTTTCTGGTGGTTCACTTCTCTGGTCCAATCTCTGCAGTCGGGATTTAGAGGTGCCCACTGGTATATACAATGGCAGGTTGTGTTGTGTTCTGTGGTGAAGGCTGGGTGAGGGGGGAGAAGCTGCAGTGTTGGATGTAAGAATAGGGTAAAATAGAAGATATGATCCAGTAGAATAAGAGTTTGAGTGTGTTAAGGTGATATGTGGTAGAGATTTGAGATAGTGGATATGTGGTGGGATTTTGGTAGTTGATGTAGAGTATTTAGGTGTAGTATGAAATGGTCTTGATATGAGACAGAGAAAAAAGGAAGAAGCAAAGAGAAAAGAGTATTGAAGAGAAGAATATAGATGGGGGGAGCTTGTAAAAGGGATGAGGATGAGAGCAGACAAATGAGCAAAAAATAACAAAGCAACCAACCATCCAAAGAAACATAAATAAAAGAAAGCAATACAAAAGAAAAACTGAATAAAAACCAAACCAAACCAAAACAAAAAACTCTATGTATATAAGTACAGAGCTGACTTGGCCTCTGCAGTCCTCTTGGATCTGCATGGATATTTTCAGCTTTTAAATGTCTACTCACTATAGTAGATTTTCGAGCATGTACCAGGCATTCTTATTTGCTCAGTGCCCTCTAGTGGTGATGTCCTTTTGTGTATCCCCTTGTGGGTCGCCTGCAGTGGTTAGAACCCTGACCTGATGACTCTCTGTTAGTTCAGGCATAAAGTTCCACTGGTGCCGCTCCCACTGCAAACTTGTGTCTTTATGCTCTCCACAGGAACAGACTTGTTCCTGTGCTGCTCTTTGTCTATGTAGGCCGTGGGCGTCACTGTTTCTCGATCCAGTATAAGTCTGAGGCTCTGCACTTTCCATAGGCCCTATGTTTGTATCTCTCTTTCTTCCTTTGAAGGTGACAGATATGCAGTCTAAACACGGAGCATTTTCCCAGGGGGCCTGTAACATCTCTATGCCCTGTGTGCTCTGGGTCCCTCCTGCATTTCTGCTCCAATCCAACCACTAGAAGGGTGGGCGACTGCTCTATTGTTTGCCACAGGGGCCCCTCCAGCCACATGATTAACTTACAATTGAGTGCTGCTCTGGCTCTGGAGGGAGAGTTGAGCTGGGGTGTCCCTGCTGCAGGCTTATGCTGGTCATTCCAGGCATTCTGGTCATTGTCGATTGTGTGGGGATGTGCTGTCTGATTAGGGTATAGAGTTCTGCAGTTACTTACTCCACTCTGGTCACTGGGTATGCAGGAGGTCATTAGATGACTCAGTTCTAGTAGACTCTGCTCTGAGCAGGTGTCTTGATGGTGGCCAGGGTGCCATGGCATGTGCCACTGCTGCACATGTGGGCTCCTTCACTCTCCTTGGTCGGCTTACTGGGTTTTGTTCAGCTGTGTTTCAATTTTTGTTACTTATTTCAGTTTTTTGCTGCTTTTTCCTTCCATCAAGAAGCTGCTTTTACGGCAGTTTTGATTTGAGTTTTACAATGCCTAATATGAGGTGTTTCTCTTAGTCACCATCTTGGGCTCCCTCAATCATTTTCATTGTTTTAGAGTGATTGTTTTTTATTTCACTTTTTTCCTATAGTAATCCAGAACTTAAAACTAATTTCCTTATTTCTGTAAGCATTTGCCCTTAACTTACAGAAATATGATGTTATGTAATACCTTCATGCTGCTTCTGGGAAAAGCTAGCCACTTTATGCTAATCCAATGTCTTTACCCTGTCCTGGCTAATGCAATACGTATAGATCATTTTGACTCCACTTATATTGTTACTGTTTATATGCATTTGTTATTAGGCAACAGACTATAAGTAAATAGTATTTTTTGCTGAAAATAGGCACATCTCTTCTTTTCTTAGGCCCTTAATTGGAAAGTTGCACCAATCTAGTCAAGACCTCAGATGAGTTTGGGTTCTGCTGTTATCATGATTTATTTTAGTGCAGTCCTAGCTTCATACTTCTCTGATATTTTCCTTTGGTTTGATTAGACATTGGATTGCTGGCAAGTTTTTTCCTCAGTGTCTTTCTTTGTGAGCCTACTCCTCATGGAGGATCTCTTCAGGAACCTGATCCTTTTTTTGTTGCATGATTGTTTTTAGGTGCATCCTAGTTTGGTGGTGGACAACAGGGAATATTTTTCTGTTGTCTTGGTCTGCAGTTATTCTGAGGGAAGTCCATGTTCTTGAGTTTAGAGACTATTGTTTCTTTGGTTATACTACTGCTTCTCTAGCAGCACACCTCTAATAGATGGTCCAGGAATTTTTCTGTCTCTCTTTCAAGGTTAGAGAGTTTTTTTCTTTCTTCCTCCCCAACCATAGTGGGTCTTTATTTGTATTTTGAGGGCAACGGGGTTTTCTGTCTTACTCCACTAGTTTAGGACTTTTGTTCTATGATAACGGAGACATTCATCATTCCTGGGAATGTTTCCCATACATTCTCAGGAATGTTCGCTAATGTCCATAGAAAAGAATATTTGAATAGATGTTCACTCAAAGGAGTGGGCACATGCTTCTTTTGTGTTTTCTGCTTCTAGGAGTTTTATACCTTCAGTTTGCATTTTGGTTTTAGTAAATTTGTTTAAAAATTTAACTTAAATATAAATTTATTCCATGATGTCCTGAATTTATCCCATGTTTTACCCAAGGTAAGTTAGGTACCTTTCCTTTCTGGCATTTGTGTGTGTGTGTGTGTGTGTGTGTGTGTGTGTGTGTGTGTGTATGTGTATGTGTTTTGCACTGTAATCATACATCATGAATCAGTTCAGGGTGATAGAAGCATACCTGCACCCAGTACTTGATGAGCCTGCCACCAGTCCCCAACCCATTCCCTCTCCCTCCCCACCTTCCTGTGCTCAGCACAGTGATCAGCTTTGATAAATTTGTGTATGTACATCATGTCCATTGAGGTATTCCCCTCTTCAAGTTTTCCTCCCCCCTCCAATCTCCCTCAGTTAAGTCCCCTCCTTCACTCTGCTTAGGTTTCTTCTTTGTCTGGAGTCTCTCCTGTGTCTCAGTTTCCTCCTAGCTTCCACATACGAGAGAGAATATCTCACCCTTCATTTTTTTGTGAATGACTAATCTCATTTAGCATAATATTCTCCAGTTCCATCCATTTCCCTGCAAAGATGTAATTTTGTTTTTCCTTATGGTTTAGGAGAATTCACTTGTGTATATATCTCATAATTTTGTAATCTATTCATTTGTTGATAGACAGCTGGTTCCATAGTTTGGCAATTATGAGTTGTGCAGCTATAAACAAAGATATGCATGTATTACTATGGTAGTCTGGTTTCATTTCTTTTGGGTAGATACCCAGGAGTCGTGTCGCTGGGTAATATGGTAGGTTCATTCCATTCTTCTGAGGATTCTTCACACTGTTTTCCAAAGTGGTAATAGTAATTTGCAATTCCACCAAAAGTGCATCAGAATTCCTACTTCTCCACATCATCACCAACATTTATTGTTGTTTGTGTTTTTAATGATTGCCATTCTAATTGGGGGTAAGTGAAATTTCAGGGAAGTTTTGATTTGCATCTCTTAGATTGCTAATGATGTTGAACATTTTTTCACATATTTATTGGTCATTTGTATTTATTCTTTTTTTTTTTAAGTTCACTTGCCCATTTTTTGATTGGGTTATTTGTTTTTTGGCATTAGGTTTCTTGAGTTCTTTGTATATTGTAGATATTAGTCCTCTATCAGAGGTATAACTGGCAAAGATCTTCTGAAATTATACCTAAGAGAAATTTAGAGTCTTAAGTGCATACATCAGAAAAGAAGAAAGCCTAAAAATAGAAGAGTGAAGCATCTTTGTCAAGAAGTTGGAATGGAAATAATAAAAAAGGAAAGATTGAATTAAAGAAAATAAGAACTGAAATTAATCAATAGAAAAATAAACATCCAATAGAAATGATGAACAAATCTTAGGAATGAACAATAAAATTGGTAAACTCCTGAAGATATTGGTCTAAAAAGAAAAGAATGAGTAATATGTTAATATCAAGAATAAAAGTGATATCATCACTACAGACTATGCACTCAGTAAAAAGATATGAGTACATTATGATCAACTTCAGGTGAAAGCAATTAAAAATTCAATGAAATGAATACAATCCTAGAGAAGAAATGCCACCAAACCTGACAAGAATTAGAAAAGTTGAACAGGATTGTAACTATGATAGAAATGGAATCCATAAGATTATACCTTGCTAAAAAAACAACTCAAATGACTTTACTGGTCCATGTGCAAATATGCACAATAAATTCCACTATTATTAATACTCATAATGCACCAATAAAACCTGTATAAAAATAAATAAATGGCTTTATTGATGATTTTAACAATTATTGGTTAATAAGAAATAATTTCCTGAGACAAGAGGATCACAGGTTTGCATCCAGCCTCAGCTACTTAGTGAGGCCCTTCACAACTTAGCAAGACCCTGTTTCAAAATAAAGAGTATAAAATAGGGCTAGGGGTATAGCTCAAAGGTAGAATGCTCCTAGGTTTAATCCCCAGTACCACAAAAAATTAATTTCAATTATTCTTACACACACCTTTTCTTAGAAAAGAGAAAAAGAGAATCTACATACCTCTCTCCTTTTATGAGATTGAGTAATTTCAAAACCCAAACCCAGGAAAGGTGTTCAGAGAAAGAAAAATTAGGAGTTAGCCTATCTGTACCTTGACATGAAGATGCCAATATAAAATGTTAAATTAAATCTAGAATTTCCAAAACAGATTTTTAAAAATTTTATTAGTTGGTTTTACATTCGGAATGCTTGGTTAGAATAACATTATAAGATCCATCAGTGTAATTTGCCACATTAGCAGATTAAAGGAGACAAATAATTTGATCTTTTAAGATAAAGATAATTTACTTGATAATGATCAACATCAATTTCTGATAAGCTTTTGGCAAGTTAAGAATAAAGCCCTTAATATGATACAAAAGTATCCCTTATCTATTGCTATATCTATCTATTGCAAGATTGCTATAAATTAAGCATCTTAAATCCAAACACAGCTTAGTTGAGCCCTCTACTTCAGAATGTCTCTTGACTAAAGAATCAAGATGTTAGCTGGGGCTGGGAACCCATCTGGGGCTTTAATGGGGGAGATTTGCTTCCAAATTTATATTGCTGGTGCCAGGATTAATTTTCTTGAAGACTACTAGGCTGAGGTATTCAGTTTTTTGCTATTGGTCATAGGAGGCTCTAAGCATCTTGCCCTTTGGGCTTCTGTAGTTGGTACCTTAGGGACCAGAGAGAGACAATTTAGTAAGAGTCTTCTAGAAAGATGTAAATTATAATTCTATTTAATATAAGCATGGAAATGACATCCTATCACCTTTGCTTGGTTTATTTTGTTTAGAAGCAAGCCCTAGGTTATGACCATATGGAAGTGGAGAGTAGAATTACACAAGACTTTGAAAGTTGAAAAGTTAGGATAATTAGCAGGAGAATACTAGGTTCTGCCTGCCATAAAGAGTGCCTGGAAAGCCAACAGCAAATGCACTTGATGATAAAAAACTTTCAAGTTTCCATTTTGAGTTCAGAAGCCAAACAAGGATGCCTTCTATTATCACTTTTATTCAATCTCATACTTTAGACAATAAAATGAAATAAAATTGTAAGGACATTATTGGAAGAAATAAAACATCATCCTCAGATGACCTTATTATATAGATAGTAAATTTGAAAGCCTCTGAAAGTAAGTCATAAAATTAATAAAATACAATAAAGTGGCTGTTAACATGCACACACACTTTTGAATTTATGACAATTTGATTTAATGACTTTTTAACTTTATGATGTTAGTATGCAAAAACTATATTCATTCAGTAGAATCCATATTTTGAATTCTGATATTTTCCAGACCTAGTGATAATGCGATATGATACTCTCTCAGCATTGGGTATGAGTAGTGAGCTGCATCTCCCACTCAGTAAGGTAATCACATGGGTCAGCAACCAATACTCTTACGAGTATTATGTTGCCACCATTATTTGAACATTGAGTTTTGTGGTTTCACATCCCTTCAGGCCAAGAAAATGTATATCTCTTTGTTTGCCCTGAAACATTTAGCAACTCACTATAAAACAGGCTTTTGTGTTAGATGATTTTGCCTAACTGTAGGTTAGTCAAATGTTCTGAGCACATTTTAGGAAGGCTAGCTTAAGATATGATGTTCAGTAGTTTAGCTCTTGCTGTGGTTTGGGTCTGGAATGCCACCCTCAACCCCTCCGACTATTCTAACCAAGCAGTCCTAATGTAAAAAAAAAAAAAAAAAAAAAAAAAAAAACCCATGTGTTGGCAATGCAGCAGTTTTCAGAGGTGAAATCATTGAATCATGAGTGCTGAACCCTCATAAAAGGATAAGTCCATTTGAGGGATTAAAAATTTCAATGGATTTACTGGGTGGTAGCTATAGGCAGGTGGAGTATGGCTAGAGGAGGAAAGTTTCCTCTGCCCTGCCCTGCCCTGTGATGTTTCTGCCTTGGAGATGGCTGCCCATGAACTGAACCTCTGAAACTCTGAGCCCAAATAAACATTTCCTCTTCTAAATTATTCTTGCCAGGTATTTTTTTTTTTACAATTACACAAAGTTCACTGATACACAAACTGGTACCCTGAAGTAGGGCCATTGCTGTGACTATACCTGATGATGCTGTTCAGAAGCCTTTGGTACAGGTTTGTGAGAGGATTTTGGAAAGGTTTGGAAATAAAGGCTAGAGAAGCCTTCAAATGTTGTAAGCAGAGATTAACAGGTGATTCTGGTGGGAACTAAGAAGACCAGAATATTGATAAGAATATGCACAATAAAGACTGTGCTTATGAGGTTTCAGATGGGAACTAGGTCTCTATTGGGAATTGGACTAGAGACCATTCATCTTATATTCTGTCAAAAAACTTGTCTATATGTTGTCCATGTCCTGAGACTTTCTGTGAGGCTATATTTAAAGGTAATGGACTAACTAATTTGGTGGAGGAAATTTCAGGTCAGCATAGCATTCAGGCAATGGCATAGGTATTGCTATTAGCTTTTAGCCAGGTTTAGTGTGATATTTGGAACCAAAAGGCAGTACAGATATATTTGAAAAACTTGCTTTGGCCAGAAAATTATGTATAACACTGGGGCCAAGGAAGTTGTGGTTGCTGAAGAGATTGCTGCCACTAAACAGAAACCAAGTACTTTCCACAGAGAAAATAGGAAATATGCCTTGAGGGCAACTCAGGAATCAGCAAGACCCCACCCATCACAGGATCAAGGATATATACTTGGAAATTTGTTTGAAAGAGGTCACTTTGAGAAGAGATGAGATGGCTTTCTCACACAGGGGTGCCTAGTAAGTTGTTTCTCCAGGATTTTTTTACCATGTTCAGATGCTCAGGTACTCATAGGCTACCCTGGCCCCAGGGAGGCCTAGCTATTGCTCAATATGGCAGAAAAACTTGGCATTCTCTATGAAGTGCTAGTTTTACAGAGATGCAAGATGCTGGAGTTAAGGGGTCATGGAGGCTTCCAGAGAGATTTCAAAGGAAGTCCTGGGAAGCCAGACCATGGGTGTTAGGGTTGGAATCTCTGCAGACAGCCCATAGAAGGTGATATGTGACGCCATGAGAATGAAGCTGAAGATACAATGGAAACCCCAGTAAATAGGAGATGCCAGGAATGGGGAACATCTGCTGAGGAAAGCTGCAGGCTATGGACAGAGCCAGGGTAAGGGAGAAATCATTTTGACTGCAACACCTAAGGCCTTAGGGATGGTAATGCTGGAAATCAGGTTCCCACTCTACTCCCCACCAGGGTTTGTTGTTGCTGTTGCTGCTTGTTGTGGGCTATAGTTGTTTAGTGACTTTTCTAAACTATTCTCTTGTTCAGTGTTCACCTAGTGATTTGACAGAGGTTTCTTTAAATGACTGGAGATTCCACTGCCAAAAAAAAAAAAATCCCTCCTTATTTTTATAGATTGACTCTGGATATATCTGCAGCACTTGTCCAAGCTGTTTACAACTCTGCTTGGACCTTCACTCCTGCTTATACCATGCCTAATGGTAAGCCTGGGGAGAAAGCTTGTATCTTCTCAAGACTTTTCTGAGTTTGTGTCTAGTCTTGGGCATGTGTGTGATCTGCTAGATTTTCTAGTACATGCCAGAGATTTTTAAAGCTTTCTCCATCCTCTTGCTTCCTTGACTTTTTAGCTCCTGCCACTTATCTTCTTAATTATCCTTGCTTCAGGTAGCTACAGGTTAGTATATTTGCCTTTAAATGCTTCGCACAAATACAGCCACTCTAGCCTAGTGAAAGTTCCAACATGGAAAACAAAAAAACACAAAGGAAAGACTTTGAGCAAAATTTTAGGGGGAGCCTCTAGACAGCTCAAACACACAAGCATAATTCCTTGAGAACAAGTTCATCATTCTTTTCTCTGGGATGAGTAAGCCATACCAAGAACAGGGGCCATCATTCTCATGGATGCCAGTGAGTTGGTTCCATGAGGTGGAATTGTAGGGGGGTAAGTTCAAGTTCAAGTACCATGATACTCTTATAGAAATTGAACAGTTTCTTTTTCTTAGAGCAATGCTCTGTTTTTGTTTTTCTGGGGCCACTGGGGTGAATAGGCCACTTGTTTCTTATCTTCTGATATCTGTCCAGCTGTGTTTATAAGCAAGTGTATAATCAGTATGAAAGATGTCTAAGACTGAATATTGGGACAATAGCATTTCAAGTGAATTTGTTGACCGAAGAAAGTTATGAGGCCTAGTCCAGATTAAGAGCAAGGGGAAATAAACTCACTTTTTGATGACAGGCACAGCTAAGTCATATTGCAAAGGACATGGGCACAGGAAGTAATGGAAACAATATAAAAATTTTTTTCAATTTTCAACACATACATAATGTATAAAGTAAAATTTGTTTCTGATATCTAGATGCAATAAATTGTTAAAATTTTTAGTTTTTGTTTTTTGTTCACATATTGGAAATTGGAGATATATTGAGTGATATAATTTCATTACCAGTGTTCTTATTACTAGACTCCCTGATAGAAAACTTAAAGCACTAAACATTAATATTCACCTATTGTGACAAGCAGATGCCTTATCATGTTACATAAATGCTGTGATAATAGATCTAGTAAAGAGTTAAGAATAAAAAAATTATGAAAAATTTTAAGTATTATATGCCGCTTTTCTTTTTCCTAGACAGAATCACCTGCTCCAGAATTATTTCCTCTCTATCTAGAAATGCATATTGTGGTGGAGAAAGCTTTGGTATGTGTTTTGCTTTTGCTTCACTTTTAAATATTTGGTGTAAATGCATGATTGTCCCTAGCTAGAGGGTAATTAAAAGATTCCAGTCTTACTTGCCTGTCATACACAGCACACTGTAAAAATGTGTAAAATAAAAAGTAAAAGTCAAAATCACTTTGTTTTTATCAGAAATTTTTTATTTGAAATCTTTAAGAATTTTAAAGAGAAAATTGATATTTTTTAGTTATTTGCACTTTTTAGGGCCTCTCTGAAACTACATTAGTTTTAATATATTTTATTTGTGCATTGTAGTCCCACATCATAATGTAGTTCAGAGGTATAGTGGCGTACATGCACACAGCGCTTGGTGAGCTTCCCCCTAGCTCTCTCCCAGTACCCTCCTCTTCCCCATACATGATATTGAGATTGAAATTGGTATTGTCACATATGTGCATAACAAGGCACAAGCTCACCAGGGCCAGAGATTATGACATTCCAAGCCTCTGGCCCAGCTGGCTGAGCATTGATGCACCAGGAGTGCCACTGATATTCTGTTGGTCACCATCACTGAAACACTGGCAGCCTCTGGCCTTCATGATGACCACCAGGCCCAAACTCTGCCAGCTGAGAGATTGGAGTGTTCCTAGCCTTTGGTGTGGCTAAGTCAAATTGCCCCAGGAACATTGCTGCTGCTCTGCCATCTGCTGTGCTCAACTATATCCCCTGTCCCCACCTCTGCAGGGATGGTTTGCAAACTCACAGACCCTCATAGGTTTGGTTGTTGCTACGTGAGTCCCTGCAGCCATGCAGGCTCTTGCTGGGACATTTTGTGAACTCACTGTCCTGACCAGCTCTGTTGTAGCCACTCAGGTCCCCACAGGAAGGGTCTGTAGTTTTTCAGTCTGAAAAGTTCAGTTGTTGCCATAGGAGATTGCTGGGCAAGTTGGCTGGATGGTCTGGAGATTCATAGTGGCCTTGAGAAGGCCAGTTGTAGCCACTTGTGTCCCTGCAGGAAGGGTCTGTAGTTTCTTGGTCCAAAGGAGTTCTGCTGCAGCTGCAGGAGTTCACTGGGTGATTTGGATAGGTGGTCTGGAGGTTTACAGTGTTGAGGTGTTTGCATGTGGAGAGAAGAATGTGATTGATTTTTTTTTGCTGTTGGTTCTCTGTGATCATTGTCTCCACAGGACTTAGCTTCTTTACTGGAGTTCATCTCAGAGAGCCACTGAATCTGGCAGCTGCTAGCTCCCTGCGAGCTCACCAAGATGGTGCCTACTTCTGCTCTCCATTCACTAAATGAGACACATGGAACTCTTTTTAGTTCTTTGTTCTCTGTGCTGCCTCCAATTTAACCATGTTTAGACTGTCTTTCTTCTGTTGAGTTCTGACTACTTTTCTTCTCTTGACAAAGAACTAGTTAAGTTCTGAGTCTGGGAGCAGCTGAAATACGCTGCTTTCCTCTCTCTATTCTGCCATCTTGGATTTCTTCTAAACCACATTATTTTTAAATGGTCACATTTGATCAAGGTGTGATTAAGCTTTTATGTCTTATTTTAGGGAAGTCTTAAAGAGTAGTATGGAGTCTAGGAAATGTTTCACCTTATAAAATATTTACTGGGGTGAAAGTGATGATAGCCTAACCAATATTTTAGAACCACTTACATTAATTTACATTACTGTATCAGGTGCTTTGGTTATTTTTTTTAAAAGCAGTTTTCTATAGTGTGCCTTTTGCACCTCATTGTTTATCTGATATAAAGACACCTCTAAATCCTTGATTTATATAAACAATTTGAAGTCCTCTTAAACTTCAGACTTCAGGACCTTTGGGGTGATAACTTGGTTTACAATCAACCACACATGGTTTTCTTCTGATCTTTAAAAAGTTATGAAAATAGGTATAAAATGTATGTTCCAGGTTTTATTCTATGATGTCTTTGTTTTCTACCCTGGTAGAGCACCATAGAGAACATAAAAAGATTCCTTACCATTTCCATTCTTAGAATTTTAGAACTTGTCAGGAAGCACTGAGATTAGAGGCAGGAGAGATTTGGAGAAGGATATGGCAGTATTTGATTTACGAGGGTTCTGAGGAAAGAACAAAAGAAACATTTAAAATCAGGACACTGAGATACTTGAAAGAAAATTGATATTTTTAGTAAATATGACTGACTTTGTAGAGAATATTTTACAATACAAATTTTTCTTGCTTGAGAATTATATTATAAAATTTTGAGTTGTTTTAAAAGCTTCTTGTCCAAATTGACAGTTTTGCAAGTCAGGATGCTGAGTAAATGATTCTTTTCTATGTTCTTATGCATATTTATAAATTTTTGGTAAAATAACCATTGAACCAGCTACAAAATCTGTTTTACCAGATGTGGTCATATGAAGAATAAGACTGATATATTTTTATTGACTTTATAAATTATTAATGCACAATTTCAGTCAAGTGAATTCAGTTCCCTAATTGAGGAAAGCATATGGTATTATAAAGACACCTGTTAGCAATAGAAACAGACATGAAAATACACAACTGTAAATTGGGATACTATGAGAATATGCAAGTGGGTGTTTTAAAATGTAAGTTTTATTGTGCAGTTATGCTTGAGGCCAACAGATTGGATGGTTGCTCTTGAGAAGACACTTTGATAATCATAGTTTCCAAGGGGAGGAAGTACTGCATCATTCAGGGGCCACTTTGGGAGGCAACAGGGCTTGTCAAGAGACAGAGGGAATAAGAGGGACAGAACCGATGGTTTCTGTGAGAACAGACAAGACAGCCTGTGTAGGTTTGTTTGTTTGCTTATTTATTTATTTACATTTTGGGGATTAAACCCAGGGGGAGTCTACCTCAGAGCTACACCCCCAGCCCTATTTTTAGTTCTTTATTTTTGAAACAGGGGCTCACTAAGTTGCAAAGGGCCTCCTGTCTTAGCCTCCCAAGTACTGGGATTACAAGCATGCACCACCATGCCTATGTAGGTTTAAATTGGCTAATGTGAGTTATTTCAGTCCACTCTGGGATATAGAGTCTGTCCATAGTTGTCTACCTGCCCTGGGGCAGGGGAATAGCTGCCCTGAATATGGGAGGCTGTTAGTGGAAGTGATGAGTATGTAGGCTCTGGGTTGATCAGCTTGAATATGAAAGGTGGACTTGATGGCAAGTCATTTACTATTTATAGTAACTGGATAGCTCTGAGGAGGGTGGACTTTCCAATATGAGTAAGATTCCCCAGACTGTCAAAGGATAAGAAATACAGAAAATAGTCTGGGTGTGGTAGCATGTCCCTGTAGTCCCTGAAAGACGGAGGCAAGTGGATTACTTGAATTCAGGAGCTCCAGTCCAGCCTGGGCAACACAGTGAGATCCTGACCAAACAAACAAACAAACAAACAAACAAACAAAATAACCCCCCAAAAGAAATAAAATGAAAAGTCATAATACAGTGGATCACATAATGAATACCAGAAATGGCTAATGGATAGAGGGTGAACCAGGGTAGACTTTTTGCAACATCTTTCTTTACAAGTGTAAGAAAAGTTTCTATTATTAAGTGGTACACAGGATTAAAAGAAGGGTGTGAATATAGATAAAGAATGGATAGGATATCTGGATTTTATCCTAAAGGCAATGGAGAGTCATTGAAAAACTTTAAGCAGGGGAAGGACACATTCATGCTTTCAATAAAACCTTCTTTTTGGCACTAGTGTAGGCTTTGCCGGTGGGAAAACTGGAGGAGTAAGCATTTAAGAGATTGTCCTAGTTATCATGGTGGAAATTTATAAATTGTTATTAACAAGACTAATAAAAGGAGAACTTTAAAAATTAACTATGAGATTGAATTAGAAGGACTTGTAATTTATCTGTGTATTCATTTACTTAACAAATTTATTGAATATCATCTAGGTACTAGGATACAGCCAGGAGCAAAACAGAAACTTTTCTATTCTCATGGTCAATGTCATATAATAAATGTGGTATGTGATAGATGATAATAAAAATGTAAAGAGGAACAGAGTTTTGAGAGAAGATGATGAAATTAGTTTAGTTTTGGATCTGAGCTTAGTTTTGAATAATTTGAGGGTCCTTTGGCATATCTAAGTCACAGAGTTGATGCATAGAGGTATTGAAGCTGACATGGTTGCAATCCAAAGTTTATTGAAATTTCACCTCTCTCTCTACATATATATATGTATATATACATATATATCTATCTACATACATCTATCCATATCTCTATCTATCTATCTATCTATCTATCTATCTATCTATCTATCTATCTATCTATCATCTATCTATCTATCTATCATCTATCTATATATATACTCATTCATGTGCGTGTGTGTGTGGTTTTATGCAGTAGTGTCATATTGGTAGTCTTGAGGTTTATCCAAGCTGTCCCACATATCAGCACTTTGGTTCCTGCTGAGTAATATTCCAGGGAATGAATATACTACTTTTTTAAACCATTTAATCACTAAATAACATAATCATTATTTCCAGTTTGGGGAAACTATGAATAAAGTTGTTAGGGATGTTCATGTACAGGAGTAAGTGTGAACATCAGTTTTCTTTTCTTTTGGACAGATTCCCAGAAGTATAATTGATGGGTCATATAGTAAGTCCACTATTTGGCTTGAAAGAAGCTACCAAACTGTTTTCCCATAGTGGCTGTAACCATTTACCTTTGTTTTGACAATGTGAATGATCTAGTTTATGTTCATTTTTCTTTGTTAATGTCTTATTTTGAGCTATTGAACCCCAAATATGCCTCAAAATTGTGACAGTAGGTAGATGGTAAATCTAATAAGCATTACATAACAACTTATGTTCACATATAAAATTCATTGTGTCTTTCAGTATGATTACCTGGGTTCTGATAGCATGACAGTAACAAATAAAGTCATTGAAATTATCAGCCTTGTAAATTCAGTAAGTATTTTCCTTTTCATATCAGAATTTTTTTTGTTTTAAATTGTCATTTGCATTAGCTTGATATAGTGTCTCAAGTAATTAAGTCATTCATATAAATTGAGTTGGGATTTGTGAACATATTGAAAAATTTCTAGGTTATTGTAAAATAACATAAGATTAATTTGCATATATTTATTTCTTCTGTTTTTAGGTGTTTAACCAATTTAAAGTTACTATTGTGCTGTCATCATTGGAGTTGTGGTCAGATAAAAATAAGATTTCTACCACCGGTGGAGCAGATGAATTATTGCATAGATTTTTAGAATGGAAACAGCTTTATCTTACCCTAAGGCCTCATGATGTTGCATATCTATTCATGTAAGAATGATATCTTAGTATTCTTAGAAAGAAAATAGATATCTGTGATAATGATATAACAGTTTAGGGAAATAACCCATTGCTGACTATTCACACTTTGATTATTCATTATGTGCTTTATTAAGGTCTTGTGCTCTCTTTTTGGTTGTCAGGCAATAAAAAAAAATCACTAACAGCTTTTCTAATCTCATCAACCTTTCATAAGTGAAAGATTGAGAATTCCAGAGGGTAAGCCATCTCAGGACTCTTGCATCCAGTGGGTTGAACTCACAGTTTCTAACTCCAGAGCTTTGCTCTTAACACTAGATAAAACGATAGGACTTGTTTTGTGAGGTTTATATTTTGATTACAAGTTTGATCAAAAGCTTGGTAAAATTAGTTGTAATTATTTTATCCTAATGAATTTTCTGCATTATTTTAAAATGTTAGTTTTATAATGATGACAGTTATATATTTATAATAAAAGATTTGTTAGCAAGAATTAAATGTATATTTTAAAGTTGGCCTGTCAGTATTTCCTTTTGCAAATGTGGGATTAATCTTTCTCTCACATATCAGCAGCAATAAAGGCTGTTACTCTTTTAACTTTTTAACTGTCTGATAGATATAAATTAATGTCATTACCTTCTTAATTTCCTTTTTTTCCTAATGATTAGTGGATTTGAACATCTTTTCATGTACTTGATTATTTGTCTCTTCTGTAATTGCCTTTTCAAGTAATTTGATTACCTCCTTGTAATTTGTGAGGGTTTTTGAATGTTTATATATTAGTCTTTTGTTTGATTTTTCTGTATCTATTATTTTCCTATGTGAAAACTTTTCTGTTTCATGTGAATAACTGTGTTTATCTTGTATTTTTTAACTTTTGAGTTTTCTGTATGTTGAAAAGGTCTCACTGGGCATGTTGGTACTCATATATAATCCCAAATACTCAGGAGGCTGAGGCAGGAGGATTGAGGCCAGCCTAGGAAACATAGTACTTTGAAACCCTGTCTCAAAGTTAAAAAATAAAAAGGTTGAAGATATAGTTTAGTGGAAAAAAACCTGGTTTCAATCCCTAGTACTGCAACAACAAACAAATTTATTCCCTGTTCTAAATTTTAGTCTGCTAGATTTTTTTAGGATTAATAATGTTAATGTTTATAAAATTAGTCTTTAACTTTTATATAGTATATTTGTTTTCTGTCACATGGATAGCCAGTTTTGCCATTGAATCAGCTAGCACTTTTTTATAGGCTCATAAGCCATCTTTTAGGATCTTTACAAGACTTATTAAAGTAATTCTGTATATCAGTTTGGGGAGAACTAACATTTATAATATTGAGTTTTCCAATCTATATTTGTTTTTATGTTAAACATTGGAACTGGTATATCCCTCCACTTTTTCTAAGCCTTAAGTCTCTTGGAAAATCTTTAACAGTTTTTTTTCAGAGATCTTTTTTAATACTTTTATTGATGCAGTATAATTATACATCAGAGATTCAAAGTGATGTAAACATGCAAGCACATAGCACTTGGTGTAATTTCCTCCATATACCTGCCCACTCCTACCCCTCTTCCTCCTCCTTTATCCCCATATTTGTTAGTGAGATTATTAACAAAACTTTGTATGGATGTAACCTTATTTGAACTGTTTCCTTCTTTAATTCTCATTTTCCCCATCTTCACCTCTCTCTCCCAATCCTCTTCAATTATTCTACTGTTTTTTCTCTTTATTTGACTGACATACCCTTTACTTTGCTTATTCGTGTGTGTGTGTGTGTGTGTGTGTGTGTGTGTGTGTGTGTGTGTGTGTCTGTCTTGCTAGGGATTGAACCCAAGGGTATTTTACCTCCAAGTCACACCCCATCCCTATTTTATTTTTTTATTTGGAAACAGGGTCTTTCTAGATTGCTGAGAGCCTCATTAAGTTGTTGAGACTTGTCTCAAACCTGCTATCCTCCTATCTCAGTCTTCTAAGTACTAGGAATACAAGGATGTGTCACCACACTCAACCTTGCTTCTTATTTTTATTCTAGCTCTCACATATGAGAGAAAACATATGACCCTTCACTTTCTAAGACTGGTTGATCTCACCTAGCATATCATTTTCTAGTTCCATCTACTTTGTTGCAAATAAGATAATTTTATTCTTATTTATAGCTGAGTAAGTTTACATTGGATGTATGTACCATTTTTGTTATCCATTCATCTGTTAATGGACACATAGGATTCTTCCAAAATTTCATTGTTGTAAATTGTGCTACTCCAAAATTGGTATTCATCTATCACTACAATATTCTAACTTCAATTCCTTTGGAAAGATACCAAGGAATTGTATGACTGGTTCTTATGGTGGCTCCATTCCTAGTCTTTTGAGGAACCTCCATACTGATCTCCATAGTGGTTGTGCTAATTTACAATACCATCAACAGTGTATAAGAATTTCTATTTACCCACATCCTTACCAGCATTTATTATTGTTTGTATTCTTGATGATTGCCAACATAATTGGAGTTATATGAAATCTCAGAGTAGTTTTGATTTGCATTTCCTTGACTGCTAATAATGTCTCTCTCTCTCTCTCTCTCTCTCTACATATATATATATATATATATATATATATATATATATATATATATGATAACCATTTTTTATTCTTTTAAGATGTATCTGTTAATTTTAGTGGCCTATTTTTAATTTATTTATTTTTTATTAATTGTTGCATTGTAATCATACATCTTTGTTAGGTACAAGCTGATAAAGGCATATATGCATACAGTTCTCATTGAACCCCTTCCCCACTTCCAACCCCACTCCCTCATCCACCCTCCTTCTCAAGTTCAGTTTAGTGATTGATATATTTGTGAAAGTACATCGTGTGCATTAGGGTGTCCCCCCTCCCCTGTCCATCCCCTTCAGTTAAGTCAACTTTGCTTATTTAGGGTTTCTCCTTTTCATCTGGAGACCCTCTTATGCCCCATCTTCTTCCCAGCATCCGCATATTAGGGAGAACATACGCTTTTTTACTCTTTGTGACTGGCTAATCTCACTTAACATAATGTTTTCCAGTTGTATCAATTTCCCTGCAAATAACATGATTTTGTTCTTCTTTATGGCTGAGTAAAATTCCATTGTGTACATATCCCATAGTTTTGAGGAACCTCCATACTGATCTCCATAGTGGTCTCCTCGATGGACATCTTAGCTGTTTCCATAGTTTGGCAATTGTGAATTGTGCAGCTATAAACATAGATACATATGCGTTGGTCTGATAGTTTGGTTTCCTTTCTTTTGGGTAGATACCCAGAAGTGGTATTGCTGGATCATATGGTAGGTTCATTTCCATTCATCTGACGATCCTCCATACTATTTTCCAAAGTGGTTGCACAAGTTTGCAATCCCACCAACAATGTATTAGGGTTCCCACTTCTCTACACCCTCACCATACTGTTTTCCAAAGTGGTTGAACTAGTTTGCAATCCCACCAACAATGTATTAGGGTTCCCACTTCTCCACACTCTCACCAGCATTTGTTGTTGTTCATGTTTTTTTTATGATTGCCATTCTGATTAGAGTTAGGTGAAATCTCAAGGTAATTTTGATTTGCATCTCCCTGATTGCCAATGATGTGAAACATTTCCTCATACATTTATTGGCCATTTGTATTTCTTCTTTTGTGAGGTGTCAGTTTAGAACCTTTGCCCATTTTTTGATTGGGTTGTTTGTTTTCTTAGCTCTCTGTATATCCTAGATATTAGATCTCTATTAGAAGAGTAGCAGGCAAAAATTTTCTCCCACTCTGTTGGCTCTCTGTTGAGGTTCTTGATAGTTTCCTTGGCTGCACAGAAGCTCTTCAGTTTAATGCAATCCTATGTATTGATCTTCCTTTGAATTGCTTATGCTTTGGGGGTCTTGTTGAGAAAGTTTTTACCTGTGCCTATGTGTTCAAGTGTTGGTCCTATGCCCTCTTCAAGTAGCTGCAAAGCCTCTGGCCTGACTTCCAGGTCCTTGATCCACCTTGAGTTGACTCTTGTGCAGGGTGAGAAAGTGGGATTTATTTCCATTTTCCTGCATATGGTTAAAACCAGTTTTGCCAACACCATTTGTTGAAGAGTCTATCTTTTTTCCAGTGTATGTTTTTGGCTGCTTTGTCAAAAACCAATTGTGCATTTGTTTCTTAATCTTCTATTCTGCTCCATTGGTCTGTGTGTCTGTTTTTGTGCCAATACCATGCTGTTTTTATTACTGTGGCTTTGTAGTAGAGTTTGAAGTCAGGTATTGTGATACCTCCTGCATGGTTCTTGTTGCTAAGAACTACTTTGGCTGTCCTGGGCTTTTTGTTGTTCCAAATGAATTTAAGGACTGATTTTTCTATGTCTGTGAGGAGTGACTTTGGTAATTACATGGGTATTGCACTGAATCTGTAGATCAGTTTTGGGAGGATGGCCATTTTGATGATATTTATTCTGCCTATCCAATAGCATGGAAGATCTTTCCATCTTCTAAGGTCTTCATCAATTTCTATTTTAAACTTTTTATAGTTTTTGTTATAGAAATCTTTTACCTCTTTGGTTAGGTTTATCCCTAAGTATTTTATTTTTTGGGATGCTATTGTGATTGGAATTGTGTTCTGAATTTCTTTTTCAATGAATTTATGGTTGGCATACAGGAAGGCTTCTGATTTTTTAAGATTGATTTTGTATCCAGATACTTTGCTGAATTTGTTGATCAGTTCTATACACTTTGTGGTTGAGTTTTTTGGGTCTTTTTAGTATAGTATCATGTCATTTGCCAAAAGGGATAGTTCTAGTTCTTCTTTCCCTATTTTTACCCCTTTGATTTCCTTCTCTTGTCTTATTGCTCTGGCTAGAGTCTCAAATACTCTATTGAACAGAAGAGGTGATAATGGACATCCTTGTCTTGTTCCTGTTTTTAATGGGAACTCTTTCAGTTTTTCTCCATTTAATATGATGTTGACTGTGGGCCTATTGTATATTGCCTCTATGATGTTGAGGTATGTTCCTTCTATTCAGATTCTCTGCAGTGCTTTTAGCATGAATGGATGTTGGATTTTATCAGATGATTTTTCTGCATCTATTAAGATGATTATGTGATTTTTGTCTTTGATTCTGTTTATGTGGTGAATTACATGGATTGTTTTTGTATGTTGAACCAGCCTTGCATCCCTGGGATGAACCTGACTTTACCATGGTGTATAATTTTCTTAATGTGGTTTTGAATGCGCATTTATAGTATTTTGTTTAGCAGTTTTGCATCTAAGTTCATCAATGATACAGGCCTATAGTTTTCTTTTCTTGAGCTGTCTTTATTTGGCTTTGGTGTTAATGTGATGTTGGCTTCACAGAATGTGTTTGGGAGGCTCCTGTTTCTTTCTATTTCACGGAATAGTTTGAGGAGTATTGAGATGAACTCTTCTATAAATGTTTTATAAAATTCATTTGGAAAACCATCTGACCCTGGGCTTTTGTTTGATGGTAAACTCTTTATTGCTGTTTCTATCTCTTTGATTGTTATTGGTTGGTTTAAGTTTTCTATATCTTCTTGACTCAATTTAGGAAGGTTATATGTGTCTAGAAATTTGTCAATTTCTTCTAGATTTTTCATTTTGTTGGAGTATAGTTTTTCAAAATAGTTTCTGATGATCCTCTGTATTTCCATACTTCTGGTGGTAATATCCCCTTTTTCATCTGTTATTTTGGTAATTTGGGTTGATTCTCTCTTTCTTTTGGTTAGGTTGGCCAATGGTTTATATGTCTTGTTTGGTTTTGTTGATTTTCTGTATTTTTTTATTCTTTATTAATTTCTGCTCTGATTTCATAATTTCCTGTCTTCTACTAGCTTTGGGGTTAGATTGTTCTTGAGTGCTTTGAGCTGAGTCATTAGGTTATTTATTTGGTGATTTCGCATTCTTCTTATGTGGACACTCAGTGCTATAAATTTTCCTCTTAGTACTGCCTTCAAAGTGTCCCAGAGGTTTTGATATGTTGGGTCTCTGTTTTTATTGGTTTCTAGGAATTTTTTAATTTCTCCCTTTACTTTTTCTATGACCCAATCCTCATTCAGCAGTGTGGTGTTCAGTCTCCACATGGAGACTGTCTTCTTAGAGTTGTTTTCTAGTTTCACTCCATTGCAGTCTGAAAAGATGCAGGGAATTATGTTACATTTTTTGAGTTTGCCAGTGCTCGTTTTGTGGCCCAGAATGTGGTCTATTTTGGAGAAGGTTCCATGGGCAGTTGAGAAAAATGTGAATTCAGCTGTAGTTGGATGAAAGAGTCTCTATGTGTCTAATAGGTCCATTTGGGTTATGGTATTCTTTAGGTCTGAGGTGTCTTTACTGACCTTTTGTTTAGAAGATCAGTCTAGTGATGTGATAGGAGTATTGAAGTCTCCCAGTAGTAGTGTATTGGGATATATGTGTGTCTTTATATCATACAGAATTTGTTTTAAGAAAGTGGCTGCACCTGTGTTTGGGGCATAGATGTTGATAATTGTTATTTCCTCTTGCTGGATTGTTCCTTTTACTAGTAAAAAATGACCTGATTTGTCTCTTCTGATAAGCTTAGGCTTGACGTCTACTTTATCTGTTATCATGGTTGCTACTCCTGCTTGTCTTCAAGTTCCATTGGCATGGATTACCTTACTCCAGCCCTTCACCTTTAGTTTGTGGGAATTTTGCTTGTAAGGTGTGCTTCTTGCAGGCAGCATTTAGATGGATTCTGGGTTTTAATCCATTTTGCCACCTTGTGCCTTTTTATTTGGGAGTTGAGACCATTTATATTCAGTGTGATTATTAAGAGATTACTTTTAATTCCTAACATTTTGAGTTTTGATTTCTGTTTGTGGTAGTGTTTATTCCTCTTTGCTTAGTTGTTTGCTTCCTGGAAATTATTATTTCTCTGGTTTTGATGTTTCCTTTTCAGTTCTTCTTTGTAGTTAATCTCTTTGAGTATTTTCTCTAGAGCTGGTTTGGAGTCTTTATTTCCCCATCAATTTTGAGAGAGTTTTGCTGGGTATGAGCATCTTGGCTGCAAGTTATTTTCTTTCAGAGTTTGGAATATGTTACTCCAGCCCTTTCTGGCTTTCATCACTTCATTTGGGAGGTCTGGAGTGATTCTAATTGGTTTGCCTCTAAATGTCACTTGGCCTTTTACTTTTGTTGCCTTTAGAATTCTCTCCTTAGCCTTTATATTAGTCAGCTTGATTATTATGTGGCATGGTGAACCTCTTCTTTGGTCTTGTCTCGAGGGAGTTCTGTATGTTTCCTGTACCTGTGTGTCAACTTCTCTTTCTATGTTTGGAAAATTCTCTGATATTACTTCTTTGAAAAGATTGTTTATTCCATTAGTTTCAACTTCTAATCCCTCTTCTATGCCTATATTCTTAGGTTAGCTCTTTTTAAATTGGTCCAGATCTCATCGATGTCGGATTCATACTGTTGAATTTTTTTTTCTAGATTATGTACAATGGATTCATTTTTTGGAATGATCATCTTCTAAGAGTGATATTCTATTTTCCATGTGGTCTAATCTACTGTGTATAATTTGTATTGATGCTTCACTTCAGTTATTGCATCTTTCACTTTCTTCAGTGCTTCTTTTTGTTCCTGTTCAGGGTGTCAGATTCTTTATTTTTTCCTTTATTTCTTTCCAACTCTCCCTGCATTCCTTCCGAAAATCTTGTATTGATTCTAGTATTAAAGATCTGAATTATTCTTCTGGTGATCTCTGCCATTCTGGGTTGGTGAGATCTGTTATTGAGGTGTTGTGGCAGCTCATTGTTTCTTTGCTATTTTTCCTTCCCATCTTTCCCCTGTTCTTAAATTTATATCTTTGCTGGTCTTGCAAGCTTTGTCATCCAATCTTTGCAGTGGGGGTTTAGAGGTGTCTTCTGGTATATATAGGGACAGGTTGTGTTCAGTGGTAAAGATTGGGTGAGCAGTCACAGTGATGAATGCAAGAATTGAGTAAAGTAGAGAATATGGTCCAGTGGAATAAGAGGTTGAGTGTGTTGAGGTGATATTTTGTAACAGAGATACTGGATATGTTCGGGGATTCTGGTAGTCAATGTAGAGTTGTAGGTGTGGTAGTATGAGATGGTCTTGATATGAGACAGGGAAAAAGGGAAGAATAAAAGAGAAGAGAAAAAGTGTTGAGGAGAAGAATATAGATGGGAGAGAGGGAGAGAAGCTTGTAAAAGGGATAAGGAAGTCAACAAACTAAGCAATAAATAACAAAGAAACCAATAATCCAAACAAACACAAATAAATCAAAGCAATACAAAACAAAAACAAGAAAAAACAAATAAAACATAACACATGCACACACACAAAAAACCCCCAAAACCAAAAAAACATAACAGCAACAACAAGAAACAAAAACAAAACCCCTGCAAGATTGTAAGTACAGAGCAGAGTTGGGCTCTGCAGCCCTTTTGGATCTGTGTGGATATTTTCAGCTTTTAAATATCTGCTCACTCTATTAGATTTTTGAGTGAGTCTCTGGCATTCTTATTTGCTCTGTCAGTGCAGGCAGAGAGTTCCGCTGATGCCTCTCCCACTGTAAGCCTGTGTCTCTGAGCTCTCCACAGGGCCTGTCTGTGTCTCTCTCTCTGCCTTTGCTGGTGGCAGGAGTGCAATCTATATGCCAGGAATTTTCCAGGGTGCCTGGAAGTTCTCTGTGCCCTATGTGCACTTCGTCTCTCCCCCACTTCTGCTGTTATCCAATTGCTTGAAGGATGGGTCTTTGAGTCTGCACTTTTTATAGGGACCCCGCACCCTGAGGGTACAATTTAACTTACAGATCCCTGCTGCTCTGGTTCCAGTGGGAGGCATGATCTGGGGTGTCCTCGCCGCAGGCTTAAGATGGTTGTCCCAGGTGTTCTTGATCGCTGTTGATCCTGTGGGCGTATGCCGCCTGATTAGGGTGAGGAATTCTGTAGACTCTAATTCCACTTCTGGTCATTGGTTGCACAGGAGGTCGTTGGAAGTCTTGGTGCTAATAGATGCTGCTTTTCGTGACTGGCAAGATGGTGGCTGGCAAGATGGAGGCTGGCAAGATGGAGGCTGGCAAGATGGCAGTCACCGGTTCGCAGTGTGCGGCAGTGATTCCACTGCCGCGCAGGGTGACTCTTTTGTTTTCCCTGGGTTCTGTTCAGCTGCTTTTGTTGGTTTATTCACTTTTTTTGCTGTTTTGATTTTCTTTCCTTCCATCAAGAGGCTGCTTTTGCAGCAGTTTTGATTCAAGCTCTGCGGTGCAGTTGCTTGCTGCTCTGGCTCTGGAGGGAGAGGTGAGCTGCGATGGTCCCAAGGGGGCTTATGCTAGTCATATCATGTGTTCTGGTCACTGTGGAAGGTGCAGGGATCTGCCACGTGGTTAGGATGTGGAGTTCTGAAGTCACTTACTTCATGTCTGGTTGCTGGGTACGCTGGAGGTCACTAGATATCTCCATGTGAATTGATCCCCGTGCTGGCGGCTTAATAGCCACTGCCACTCCATGGCGTGGCACCGCTGCCGCGTGGACGTGCTCTTTTGCTCTCCTTGGTCAGCTTTCTGGGGTCTCTTTAGGTGTAGTTCAATTTTCTTTGTTTTGTTGGCTTTTTTTTTTTTTTTTCCTTCTGTCAAGAAGCTGCTTTTATGGCGGATTTGATTCGAGCTCACAGCGCCTGAGGAGAGGTGTTTCACTCAGATGCCATCTTGGGCTATCCTGGCCTATTTTTTAATTGGGCTTTTTTTTTGGCATTAAGTTTTTGAGTTCTCTATATATTCTAGATATCAGACTTCTATCAGAAGCAACTGGAAAAGATTTTCTCCCAATCTATAGGTTCTTTCTTCAGACTTTTGGTTATGTTCTTTGCTGCACAGAAGCTTTTAATTGTGATGGTGTCCCATTTATTGAATTTTGATTTTATTTCCTGAGTTTTAGGGGTCTTATTGAGAAAGTCTCTACCAAAGCCTATGTGATGGACAGTTGGACCTATGCTCTTTCTTAGTAATTGTAAAGTTTCTGGTTTAATTTATAGGTCTTTCATCCATTTTGATTTATAACAAAGAATGCACTTTTGTGCAGGATGAGATATAGGAGTCTAATTTCATTCTTTTCTACATATGGCTATATGTTCTTGCAATACCATTTGTTGAAAAGGCTGTTTTTATCCAGTGTATATTTTTGGCATATTTTCAAAAATAAGCTGGCTATAAGTGTGAGGATTTGTCTGCGTATCTCGTATTGTATTCCATTGGTCTATTTGATTTTGTGCTAGTACCATGTGATTTTCATTATTATAGTTCTGTAGTATAATTTTAAATCATGTATTGTGTTGATGACTACATGGTTCTTATTGCTCAGTATTCCTTTAGCTTTTCTGAGTCTTTTGTTCTTCAATATGAATTTCAGGACCATTTTTTCCCCTGAAAATTACATTAGTATTTTAATAGGCATTTCATTGAATCTGTAGACTGCTTTTGGTAGTATGGCCATTTTGACAATATTTATTCTTCCCATCTAAAAACATCGGAGGTATTTTCATTGTCTAGGGTCTTCTTCAGTTTCTTTCTTCAGTGTTACTCACTTTTTCTCTAACATGGGTCTAATATCTAATAAAGTAGAAGCAACATTCACTCTTTGGGTCTTACATATGAATTCAGAGCACATTCAATTTATTAATAGCCTTTTGTTGCCTTTATAATATAGAGGTAAGTTCTTTTATCCCTAATTTCTTAAGTGGGGTTTTTTTTTTTTTAAACATAAAAAGATGTTGGATTTTGTGAAATGCCTTTTCTGCATCTATTGAGATAATCATGTGGTTTTTGTTGTTGGTTCTGTTTATGCAATTAATTACATTAATTGACTTATGTATGTTGAAACAACCTTGCATTCTTGAAATGAAACCAACCTGGTCATGGTGCACAATCTTCATAATATGGGTTTGGATGAAAATTGCTAGTATTTTCTTAAGAATTTTTGTATGAGTGGGCATGGTGGCGCACGCTTGTAATCCCAGCATTCGGGAGGCTGAGACCAGAGGATCCGGGTTCGCGGCCAGCCTCAGCTACCCAGTGAGGCACTCCGCAACTTAGTGAGACTTGGTTTCAAAATAAAAAATAAAAAATAGGGCTGGGGGTATAGCTTGGAGGTAAAATGCCCCTGAGTTCAATCCCCAGTACCAAAAAAAAAAAAAAAAAAAAAAAGAATTTTTGTATGTATGTTCATCAAGGATGTTGGCCTTTAATTTTTTCCCTTGAGGATTCTTTATTCAGTTTTGGTATCAAGGTGATACTGGCTTAGTAGAATGAGTTTGGGAGTATTCCATCTCTTTCTATCTTCTGAAATATTTTGAGGACCATTTGATATATTTCCTCTTTAAAGGTCTTGCAGAGGTCACCTGGGAATCCATTTGGTCTTGGACTTTTGATTGTAGACTTTTTATTACTTCTTCAATCTATTTTTTTTTTGTTACTGGTCTGTTTATGTTTTCTGTATCCTCTTGGTTCGATTTATGTAGGTTGTATGCATCTAGAAATTTGTCAATTTCTTCTACGTTTTCAGATTTATTGGCATATAAGTTTTCAAAATAGTTTTTAATGATCTTGATTTCCCTGCTCTCTATGATGATGTTTTTTTTCAACTCTTATCTTAGTAATTTGGGCCATTTCTCTCTTTTGTTTAGATAGTTAAAGTTTTGTCAATCTTGTTTATATTTTCAAAGAGACAACTCTTTGATCTTTTTAATTCTCTATTTCATTAATTCATTATTTCTTGTCTTCTACTGGTGTTGGGGTTAGTTTGTTCCTGTTTTTATAGGGCTTTGAGATGCATCATTAGGTTGTCTATTTGGAATCTTTTTTTTTTTTTTAAATGTGGGCACTCAATGGTATAAACTTTCCTCTTAGAACTATCTTCATAATGTTCCATGATTTTGTTAAGATGTGTCTTCATTTTCATTTGATCTAAGAGTTTAAAAAAATTCCTCCCCTTACTTTTTCTATGACCCAGTTTTTATTTAAAAGTGTACTGTTTAATCTCCATGTATTGAAGTTGTTCCTCTGTATCTTCTTTTTTTTCCTTCTTTTTTTAAAAATTAATTTATTTATTTTTTAGCATGGATTTTTATATATTTCTTGGGTACAACAGGGTTAATCACACATTTTTGTTGGGTACAAGCTAGTACAGGTAAAGACATCCATGCACATATTTCTCATTAACCCTTCCCCAATTCCCACCCACCCTCCCCCTATCTCTGGGTCAGTCTAGTGATTGACTTTGATGTGATCTTGTAATAATCATGCTCATTAGGGTGTCCCCCCTCCTCCCATTACCTTCCATTAAGTCAAATTTTTTGTTCACCTAAGAATTCTCCTTCACCTGGAGTCCCTCTTATGTCCCATTTTCTCCCTAGCTTCCACATATTAGGGAGAGCATTTGATTTTTAACTTTTAGTGACTGACTAATCTCACTTAACATAATGTTTTCCAGTTCCC
>PVLC010021137.1:0-15675 GCA_004027655.1 Graphiurus murinus
GAGCCGGGCGTGGTGGCGCATGCTTGTAATCCCAGCATTCGGGAGGCTGAAACCGGAGGATCCGGGTTCTCGGCCAGCCTCAGCTACCTAGTGAGGCACCCTGCAACTCAGTGAGACTCGGTTTCAAAAATAAAGAATAAAAAATAGGGCTGGGGGTGTAGCTCGGAGGTAGAATGCCCCTGAGTTCAATCCCCAGTACCGCAAAAATAAATAAATAAATAAAGAATAAATATAGAGCTGGGTGTGGTGGCGCATGCTTGTAATTCCAGTACTTGGAAGACTGAGACAGGAGGATCACAGGTTTGAAGGTAGCCTCGGTAATTTAGCAGAGGCTCTCTGCAACAGTGCGACCTGTTTCCAAATAATAAATAAAATTGGGCTGGGGTATAACTTGGAGGTAGAATGCCTCTGGGTTCAATCCCCAGTATGTATGTATGTATATATATAAAGAATAAAAATAGGGCTGGGGGTGTAGCTTGGAGGTAGAATGCCCCTGGATTCAATCCCCACTACTGCAAAACAACAAAAACAAAAAACAAAACACCAGGGTCTCTCTAGGTTGCCAAGAGTCTTGTTAAGTTGCTGAGGCTGTCCTTGAATCTGTGATCCTCCTATCTCAGTCACCCAAGTACTGAGATTGCAGGCATGTGCCACCACATCCAACTCTACTTGGCTTGTGTGTGTGTGTGTGTGTGTGTGTGTGTGTGTGTGTGTGTGGTGCTGGGGATTGAACCTAGAGGCATTCTACCTCCAAGCTACATCCCCAGCCCAATTTTATTTCTTATTTGGAAACAGGGTCTCATTAGGTTGCTGAGAGCCTTGCTAAGTTGCCAAGACTGACTTCGAACCTGCAATTCTCCTGTCTCAGCCTCCCAAGTACTGGGATTACAGGTACGTGCCACTGCACCCAAGCTTCTACGTGGCATTTTAAATGTGATTTTCTAAATATTGGTTGTTGCTGTACAATTTGTTTTTGTATACTTCTCTTGTATTCCACAGTCCTGCTAAATTCACTTATTAGTTCTAGTAGTGCTGTTAGATTGTTTAGGATTTTTAATGTACCTGATCATGTCTGTGAACAAAAACAGTTTTATTATTCCTGATGCCTTTTATTTCTTGCTTTAGTTCATTGTCCAGGGTTTCCAGTGTAACATTGAAGATAATTCTTTCTTTTTTGTTGAGGGTGGTACTGGGGATGGAACCCAGAGGCATTCTACCTTTGAGCTACACCTCCAGCCCAATTTTTATTTCTTATTTGGAAACAGGGTCTCGCTAGGTTGATGAGTCTCACTACTTACTGAGGCTGTTCTCGAACCTGTGATCCTCCTGTCTCAGCCTCCTAAGTGCAGGGATTACAGGCATGTGCCACCATGCTCAGCTGAAGATCATTCTTTTAAGGGTTTGTTTATTTGTTTTGTGGTACTAAGGATTGAAAGAGTCGGGGTCTACTACTGAGCCACATATCCTCCTTTTATTTTTTACTTTGAGACGGGGTCTCCATAAGTTGCCTAAACTTGCCTTCCTCCTGTCTTAGCCTCCCCAGTAGCTAGGGTTACAGGTGTCCAGCTATTCTTCTGAGATTTGAGGCAAAATTGTGCAATTCTTTTTTCTCTGAACAACTGCATGTTTTTTTCCACCACACACTTATCAGTAGAGAGATCCTTTGAAGGTTTGATCTGAGCTTTGACGTAATCCTACAGATTCTAGTCTGTCCTCTAAAATCCGAACTCTACCTCTTCAAATTAACTATACTTGCCTCTCTTTTCTTGTAGGAAGCCTCCAATCTGCCATTCTGGCTTTGGAAAGGAGTCTTCTCTCCTAAGTTTTTGCCCATGTGGCTCCCCATTTCTATTTATTTAAATCCTCACCACCCTTCAAGGTTTAGCTTAAAGACATCTCTCTTGCAGGAAGCCCTTCTGTGTGACCCACTCTCAAGATGCCATTTTTTTCCTAGCACCTGCTGTCTCGACTTGCCACTTATTAAGCACTGCTTGTGAGTCATCACCTCACTTGGGAATCACAGCTTCAGACTACAGGTTCCTCGAGCACAGACTCAGTTCAGCACTGGTGGCATAGTGCTCAGCTGAGGGCCAGGGCTTTGAAGGCGTGGCTGCTGCCTTGTGCCTTCATTCTTTCATGTGCTTTTGTGCAAGCTAGAAAAAAGAGTGCCCCTTTCTTTGGCCTGATGTAACTCTGCATCAAAGGCCAATGTTACGGTTTGGATATAGAATGTCCCCTGGAAATGCTCATATATTGGCAACGCAAAAATGTTCAGAAGTGAAATAATTGAATCATGAGGGGTTCTAATCTCAACAGTGAACGAATTCATTGATGGATTAATAAATAAATAATTAATTGATTAATTATTTTTGTGGTACTGGGGATTGATCCCAGGGACATTCTACCTCCGAGCTACAACAACAAATATATATATGCGTATATACATATACACACACACACACACACACACACATATATATATATATATATATATATATTTAATTCTTTTATTTTGAAACAGGGTCTCACTAAGTTGCAGAAGGCCTCACTAAGTATCTGAGGATAGCCATGAACCTGCAATCCTCCTGTCCCAGCCTCCCAAGTGCTGGGATTACAAGCGTGTGCCACCACGCCCTGCTAGATTAATAATTTAAATGGATTAATTGGGCGGTAACTGTACACAGGTAGGGTGTAGCTAGAGGAGGTAGGTACTTCTGTCTTCCATGATGTGAGAACAGCCTCCCTCCATATACCATGCCACTGCTGCCATTTATGTTTCAGAAACATCTCTATGGACTCAAACCATGAGCCCCAATAAATCTTCCTTCTTCTATGTTTTGTGTATCAGGTTTATTTATTTATTTTTGTGGCACTGGGGATTGAGCCCAGGGGCATTCTACTTCTGAGCTACACCCCCAGCCCTATTTTATTTTTTATTTTGAAATAAAATTAAGTCGCGAAGGACCTCACCAAGTTGCTGAGGCTGCTCTCCAACCTGCGATCCTCCTGCCTCCGCATCCCAAGTATTGTGATTACAAGCATGAGCCACCACGCCTGGCAGTGTGTCAAGTGTTACCATCACAGCAGTGAGGGTACTGACTGAGACAGCAGGCTTAGAATTGGAGCTCAGGTTGGATTTCCACTCTCATGTATCCCTTCTGCTGTTCACCTTCAAAACCTGCAAAGCCATATGGTTTAATCTTGCCTGAAGGAAAGAATTAAATGAACAAATAATTCTGAAGTATAGGCATTTTATATGTAAATATATTGAGGCTTAGAGAGGTACTGACGGACCCAGGCAGGAATAGCAGAAACTAGGGTGTGTCTTGGAGGTGTCTGTCTCTAAAGTTTAAGAAGACACTGCCGAATGCCCCTGAGTTCAATCCCCAGTACCGAAAAAAAAAAAAGAAAAAAAAAGAAGACACTGCCTTTGCCCACATCCTTTACTGATCCCATCCAGCACATTACATGTTATTTAGCATTTTTATGGTTTTTGTTTTGTTTTTGCGGTTCTGGGGATTGAACTCAGGGGCATTCTACCTCCGAGCTATACCCCCAGCCCTATTTTTTATTCTTTATTTTGAAACCAAGTCTCACTAAGTTGTGGAGTGCCTCACTAGGTAGCTGAGGCTGACCTTGAACCTGGATCCTCCGGTCTCAGCCTCCCGAATGCTGGGATTACAAGCTTGCGCCACCATGCCCGGCTTAACATTTTTATGTTTACGGTTCTTTTTTACCTCGAGATTAGCCACTTCTGTAACTTACTCTATGACTTCTGCACCCTGCTTGGCCTTCTCTCTGGATCAGTTTCCAATCCTAAACCCCTCCCTGATTCTCCCTGATTCTGACTCTGTGTTACCTGAGTCCAGGAAGGAGGAAGTAGAGGGAAAGGCAAGGACTTTGGGACCAGACCAGCCTTGATTCCAGTTGCTGAGTGGTATCTGACTTGGACATTTCACTTAACCTCATCTGTAAAATGCAAATCACAAAGCCGGGCGTGGTGGTGCACACTTGTAATCCCAGCATTTGGGAGGCTGAGACCGGAGGATCCAGGTTCAAGGCCAGCCTCAGCTACCTAGTGAGGCACTCCGCAACTTAGTGAGACCCGGTTTCAAAATAAAGAATAAAAAATAGGACTGGGGGTATAGCTCGGACGTAGAATGCCCCTGAGTTCAATTGAGTTCAATCCCCAGTACCGAAAAAAAAAAAAAAAATTCAAATCACAATACCTGCCTCATAGGGGTGAGATATAGGTATGTGAGCACTCAGCAGAATTGTTCTTCCCTCTATTTTGCTGCTAGCAAGGCTTGGGTCTCATTTTAGGTCCACATACAAGACTACTGCAGACTTTGTCTACAGGAGACTGTTAGTGGCTACCAACACCATGGCTAGAAGTGCTTTTTCTCTTGACCTGAATCAGTCTACTCCCCTCTCTAAGCTTCAGTTTCCTCGTCTTTTAAATGAGGATAGTAACTAACCGGGTGTGATGGCACATGCTTGTAATCCAAGTACTTAGGAGGCGGAGACAAGACAATTGCAGGTTCAAAACCAGCCTCAGCAACTTAATGAGCCTCTCAGCAACCAAGGAAGACCCTGTTTCCAAAGAAAAAATAAAATAGGGCTGGGGGTGTATCTCAGAGGTAGAATGCCCCTGGGTTCAATCCCTAGCACCACACACATACAAAACAAACAAACAAACAAACAAACAGAAAACAAACAATAAAATAGGGCTAGGGGTGTAGCTCAGAGGTAGAACATTCTTGGGTTCAATCCCCAGTACCACACACACAAAAAAAAGAAAGAATAGTTATACCTAAATAACCCCAAGAAGATCTATTAATTACTAAATGTTTACTATGTACTTGACATTGTGTTGAGTTCTAAAGAATGTGTTATCATTTATCATCACAATAGGTCTATGAGATAGGTACTATTACTATCCCTGTGTCCTAGAGGAGGACACTCAGGCCCAGAGAGGTAAAGAACTTTGCCCAGATACTAAGCAGCAGACCTGAAATGTGTATCCTGCTCTGCAATACTCTAGTCCAGGATTTCTCAACCTATTGACATTTTGAGCAGATAATTCTTTGTGGTGGGGGCAGTTCTGTACATCATAGGATCTTTGGCCTCTCCTCACTAGATGCCAGCAGTAGCCATTCTCCAATTGTGAGAGCCAAAAATGTCTCCAGACATGGCCAAATGACCTCAGTAAACAAAATCACTGCCAGCTAAAAACCACTACTCTACAGTCTGGAGTCCTAGACAATGTTTTTCCTCTACAATATGACTGAACTAAGAAGGAAGGTTCTTTCTCTCTAAAGGTCAGTGTATTAGTCTACTTTTCATTACTATAATGGAATACCTTAGGCTGGGTAATTATAAAGAAGAGAGGTTTTTTTAATTCATAGTTTTTGTTTTGTTTTGCGGTACTGGGGATTGAATCCAGGGGCATTCTACCTCCGAGCTCCACTTCCAGCCCTATTTTTTATTCTTTATTTTGAAACATGGTCTCACTAAGCTGCGGAGTCCCTCACTAAGTAGCTGAGGCTGGCTGTGAATATATGATCCTCCTGTCTCATCCTCCCAAGCACTAGAATTACAAGTGTGTACCACCACGCCTGGCTTTAGTTGATAGTTTTGAAGGAAAATGTCCAAACAGCATGGAATCACCTCTGGTGAGGGCTCCTTCAGCAGCAGCATCTCTTGGGATGGCCCCACAATGGTAGGAGAGCATGCAGCATGCAGAAGCCAGAGATCATATCACAAAACAGGAAGCCAAAGAGCCTGGGGAGGGGCTAGACTTATTTTTTTATTTTTTATTTTTTTTCGGTACTGGGGATTAAACTCAGGGGCATTCTACCTCCAAGCTATACCCCCAGCCCTATTTTCTATTCTTTATTTTAAAACAGGGTCTCACTAAGTTGTGGAGGGCCTCACTAGGTAGCTGAGGCTGGCTGCGAACCCGTATCCTCCTGTCTCAGCCTCCCAAATACTGGGATTACAAGCGTGCGCCACCATGCCCGGCTTGTTCTTCTTCTTCTTCTTCTTCTTCTTCTTCTTCTTCTTCTTCTTCTTCTTCTTCTTCTTTTTTTTAATAACAACCTTTTCACAAGAATTAACTTAGAAGTCCTATGAAAATTACCTAAATCTCCTCCAAGAGCAGTGACCCAATGACCTAAACACCTCCCAATAGGTCTCCTCTCTTAAAGGTTCCACCACCTCAACCACCACACTAAGAACCAAACTGCCAACTGTGCTTCCATCTCTCACAATAAGACAAAATAGCATACAACAAGACATCCTGTGAGGTAATGGAGACTCAGCAAGGTTAAGCGCTTATCTCAAGATTACACATCTAGTGAGCTGGTATTGTCATTTGTTATGTTAATCTTTCTGTTAATTGTTATCCTCAACTCTTTTACTATAATCCTGAGAACAGTTTTTGCTTTCATTGAGAAAAATCTTAGAATCTTTGTTTTCCTATGATCGAAAGGATCCTATATCCTATAGACTATTAAACCCTGCAGTAGAGTTGCCAGATAAAATATAGGATGAGCAGTTGCAATTGAATTTCAGATAAACTGCAAATACTTGTGTGTGTGTGTGTGTGTGTGTGTGTGTGTGTGTGTGTGTGTGTGTGTGTTCGTTCCTGGGGATTGAGTTCAGGGGCATTCTATCTTGAGCTACATCCCCAGCCTTTTTATTTCTTATTTGGAAACAGGGTCTTACTAAGTTGCAGAGGGCCTCACTAAGTTGCTGGCACTGTCTGTAAACTTGTAATCCTCTAGTCTCAGCCTTCCAAGTAATGGGATTACAGGTATGTGCCACTACACCTGACTTGCAAATATTTTTTTTCTTTTTTTGGGGGGGGTACTGGGGATTGAACCCAGGGGCATTCTACCTCTGAGCTACACCTCCAGCCCTATTTTTTATTCTTTATTTTGAAACAGGGTCTCACTAAGTTGCAGAGTGCCTCACTAGGTAGCTGAGGTTGGCCACCAACCTGGATCCTCCTGTTTTATCCTCCCAAGTACTGGGATTACAAGCATGTGCCACCATGCCCAGCTGCAAATAATTTCAAAATATAAATTTCCACCTGTGCAATGGGAGGAAGGAATGAAAGAGAGCCTGCAGGTAGTTTGGAGTTAGACAGGAGAACAGAAAGGTGACATGCTCTTGTGTACTCTTTAAACACCACTCAGAGCCAGGCATGGTGGAACACGCCTGTAATCCCAGTACTTGGGAGGCTAAAACAGGAGGATCACAGGCTCAAGGCCAGTCTCAGCAACTTAGCAAGGCCCTCCGCAACTTAATGAAACCCTGTTTCAAAATAAAAAATAAAGAATGGTTGAGGGTGTAGCTCAATCCCAGTACCACACACACACACACACACATCACTGAGCTTGCAATGTGAAGGATGGGTTGGGGAGGGAGTTAGGGCCAAAGGAGATGAGAAGGATGATAAATCTCCACACCTATTTTAGTCCCTCCATCTTAGCCTTCTTCTGTCGCTTCTATCACTTTTATTTTGTTAGGAAAAAGATTTTGCTGCTCTAACATGAACCTAAAGTAAACACAGAGTTTCAAATAAAGACCATCTGAGGAAGGAAACAGCAGGAAGAAGGACGGGGGACAGATTTGAAGGATGTTAAGGTTTGGAGTGAGGATGACTACCTATCCATGTCCCCTCAAATTCCACTCTCTTCTTTTCTGTTAATGGAAACCCCAGTTTTCATCTGGGTATGTGTCGATACAGAATAAAAATTTTACATCCCAGTGATCTGGGCGTGGCCATGTGACTAAGTTCTGAAGGGTAAGATGGGCTGTATTAACCTCAAGGGAATATGATTGAGGGTGGCAGGAACCATAAACCTGGGATCCTGATAAATTCATAGCAAAGGTCTGGTTTTAACATGGCATAGAAATAAGCTTCTACTTTGAGACTGTGTTTACTTTGCGTTCCTTTTATAGTAGCCAAATCTCTACCCTAATGCAAAGCGGTAGAAACCACAGGTGAAGTCTAAGACTAAAGGTGTGGGAACCAGGCATGGTGGTGCATGCTTGTAATTCTAGTACTTGGGAAGCTAAGACAGGGGGATCACAGGTTCGCAGTTTGAGGCCAGCCTCAGAAACTTAGTGAGGCCCTGCTTCCAAGTAAAAAATACAATAGGGCTGAGGATGTAGCTCGGAGGTAGAATGCCCTGGGTTCAATCCCAAGTACCAAAATAAGATGAAAAAGAAGGATAAAGAGAAGGGAAGGAGGAAGAAGAGAATGATGTAGAAACTGGGTGTGGTGGTGTACTCCTATATTTCAGTATTTGGGAGGCTGAGACAGGAGGACAGCAGGTTCAAGGCCAGAGCACTCAGTAACTTAGCAAGACCCTCTTTCAAAATAAAAAGGGCTGGGGATATACCTCAGAGATAGAATTTTCCTGGGTTTGATCCCCAGTAGTTCCCCTCACACACATAGACCACACACACACACACACACACACACACACACACAGTGTAGGGAGGAGAGGAAGCTGTCTATAGTCCTTTGTTATACCAAGGCAGTATTTCTTTCTAACATGTGGTCTTTGGACCATCTGCAATAGAGTCATTTTAGCAGGGCCCAGGAACATGTGAATCATGTGATCGGCAGGGATTCAGGTCTCAGCAGTCCTCTTCAGCAACCTCTAGGCTGGCCCTGCTGGAGCTAGGAGGTTTCAGGCAACCTGCTTCCACAGGTGTCTCCATGGAGTCCTGTCCTACAGGCAGCCCCAGAGGATCTCCCATCTGTAGTTCAGTGTCTACCTCTGTCCCCAGGTTTATTTCTGGCCTTCAGATCTGGGACTGTAAGCAAGGTCTTCCTACACCTACAGAAGACAGGCTCTGTCACGCTGAGTCATGTCACTATCACTTCTCACTTCTATCACAAGGCTCTGCGTGTACTGGCTCCTCTTGCCTCTCTGGCCCTCCTCCTTATCACCTGGCACCAGCCAGCACTGCCTCCGTCATATGGAGCATCTTCCTTCCTTCGGGCTTTTGTCCAAGCTAACAGATCTGCTTAGGACCTCCCTACCTTGCCCCCCTTAATTCTTTTTTTTTTTTTTGTGGTACTGGGGATTGAACTCAGAGGCATTCTACCTCCGAGCTATACCCTCAGCCCTATTTTTTATTCTTTATTTTGAAACCGAGTCTCACTAAGTTGCAGAGTGCCTCACTAGGTAGCTGAGGCTGGCTGCGAACCCGGATCCTCCGGTCTCAGCCTCCTGAATGCTGGGATTACAAGCATGCGCCACCACGCCCGGCTCCCCCCCTTAATTCTTATTAAAATTTCAGCTCTCAGCTTTAATGCCATTCCTCAGGGAAGTTTTCTCTGAACCCCAGAATAGATCAAGTGCCACTTTTATACATGTTTATGGCACCCTATTCTTCCTGGTGCTTATCATAACTGTAATTATAAAATAATTGGTGTAATCATTTGGTTAATGTTTGTCTTTCCACTATTCTCTAAGCACCAGGGCAGCTGGGAACATGTCTGCTTGGTTCACTGATGTACCCTTAGAACCCAGTAAGAACCTGACACATAAGCGGTGCTCAAGAAATATTTGTTGGTGAATGAATGCTCCTCCCAACCATAATGCTCCAGGGAGTCCCCTCACAGGTCACCTCCTTCTCCCTTCACCCTCTAGCCCAACTCAGAAGCAAATAAGTAAATTAGTAATAACCTCAGGCCCTTTTTCTCTTAGAGCCTGAGGTTGGTTAATGTTGAAAGAGAACCACTTGGGGGCAAAGGACAAAGGTCTTTATCATATCTGCGGCCAGCAGTGACACTGCCCCCCCCAAACTCCTAACCAATGGCCCCTGGTTTGCTAGTCTACAGTAATCCCTCTTATCCATGGTTTCAGTCACCCAGGGTCAACTGCAATCTGAAAATACTAACAGAAAACTTCAGATATACATAATTTATAAATTTTTTTTTATTTTCTTTTTTCAGTACTGGGGATTGAACTCAGGGGCTTTCTATCTCTGACCTACACTCGCCCCCCACCCCCAGCCCTTTTTTTTTTTTTTTTTTTGTAGTACTAGGGATTGAACTCAGGGGCATTCTACCTCCAAGCTATACCCCCAGCCCTATTTTTTATCCTTTATTTTGAAACAGGGTCTCACTAAGTTGCGGAGTGCCTCACTAGGTAGCTGAGGCTGCCCGAGAACCCAGGTCCTCCAGTCTCAGCTTCCCAAATGCTGGGATTACAAGCGTGCACCACCATGCCCAGCTAATTTATAAATTTTAAATTGCCAACCTAGCTGTGTGTGGTGGCGCATCCCTGTAATCCTAGTATATGGGAGGCTGAGACAGAAGGATTGTAGGTTCGAGGCCAGTCTCAGCAACTTAGCAAAATATATAGAACTTATTTGATTTGAAAATAAAAAATAAGCCAGGCGAGGTGGCACACACCTGTAATCCCAGTACTTGGGAGGCTGAGACAGGAGGATTGCAGGTTCAAAGTCAGTCCAGGCAATTTATGAGGATGTCAGCAACATAGTGAAACCTTGTTTCAAAACATAAGAATAAAATAGGGCTGAGGGTGTAGTTGGCAGGTAGAATACCCCTGGGTTCCATCCCCAGTAAAACACACACACACACACACACACACACACACACACACACACACACACACACACACAGATAGACAGACAGTGCTGGGGTATATCTCAAAGGCAAAATGCCCCTGGGCTCAATCCCCAATACCACTCTCCCCCCCAAAAATCCGAGTAGCATGATGAAAGCTCAAGTCATTCAAGTTCATCCAGCCTAGAAGTGAATTAACCTTTTGTCCACTGTATCCAGCCTGTACGTGCTATTTGCTCTGACAGTTGGGGGAGGGGGAGAACATATTCACATAACTTTTGAGTGGGGGATTGAACCAAGAGGCAAGCCCAGGTTATACCTCCAAGCTATGCTCCCAGCCCTTTTTCCTTTTTTGTTTTGAAACAGGGTCTCACTAAGTTGCTAAGAGTCTCACTCTGTTGCTGAGGCTCTCCATGAACCTTTGCTTCTTCTGTCTCAGCCTCCCAAATATTGGTGTTACAGACATGAACCACCATGCCCAGCTTCACGTAACTTTTATTACAGCACATTATTATGATTGTTCTAGTGTGTGTGTGTGTGTGTGTGTGTGTGTGTGTGTGTGTATTTTGCAGAACCTAGGGACATTCTACCTCCAAGCTACACCCCTAGTCTTATTTTTTTATTCTTTATTTTGAAATAGGGTCTCACTAAATTGTGGAGGGCCTCACTAAGTAGCTGAGGCTGGTCGCAAACTTGTCATCCTCCAGCCTCAGTCTCCCAAGTACTGTGATTACAAGTATGTGCCACCACATTTGACATGATTGTTCTATTTTATTACTGGTTATTGTTTTTAATCTCTTACTGTGCTTAATTAATTAGTTTATTTATTTGGGTGTTAGGGATTGGACCCAGGGGCATTCTACCTCTGAGCTACACCTCCAGCTCTTTTTATTTTTTATTTTGAAACAGGGTCTTACTAAGTTGTTGAGAATATCACTAAGTTGCTGAGGTTGTCCTTGAACCTGCAATCCTCTGGTCTCAGCCTCCGAAGAACTGATGTGAGCCACCATGCGAAGTTTACTGCACTTAATTTATAATTAAGCTTCATCATAGGCATGTATGTATAAAAAAGGGACACTATATACAGGGTTCAGTATTACCCTTGATTTCAGGCATCCACTGGGGGTCTTGGAACATAACCCCTAAGAATAAAGGTGGACTACTATACTCTAAACTAATGGTTGGTAGCTAAAATATGAGTAGTACAATTTAAACAAGTAACTTAAATATACATTAATAATTAAGGCTAAACAAATAGCCAAACTACTAAGTGCTAAGATAGAACCTCATAAATAAAGTATTTGGTTTATAAGCAAGGTATTAGGAGACAATTAAAGTATTAGTAGACAATTAAATATTAACTACTCAAGTGTTAGCTGATGACCAAGGGATTAATTTAAAACCAAGATGTTAGCAGATGCTGGTTAACCAATGACTATGGTGACAGTTGATAAGGATTTAAAGTGACACTTTTCTTAGGGGATTCTTATACATGTTAAAAGGATTTGGAACCAGCAGAAAGCTGGTAAAGTCTGTAGGAATGCAGGTCTGATTGGGAATTAAAATCCTCAGCTGGACTCTAAGCTTTGGGGGAAATGGTTTGCTCATCTTTGTTTTCTGGATTGGGTCTCTTCAGGGGATGGGCAGGGTGCTGGTGCTCAAAATGCTCACCACGTAATTCGGTTTAACCCGCTCAGGGCCAGGTACTCTGCAGAGGAGGGGAAGGTAGTTGCTTTACCAGTGAGAACAGTGTGTGAGTGGGCAAGTCAGGGAGCGAATGGCATGTGAGAGGGAAGCTTAGGGATGCAGAGGCTGGGTGGAAGGGGGCAGGTGCAACAGGGAAAGGTGATGAGGTTAGTTCTGGACTGTTGAATTGAGGTGCCTATAGGGATGCCCAGAGTTCAGCATAGGTATCACCAGGTAAAGACTTGGATGACATCAGGGCATAGACAGTGGTCCAAACCATGGGAAAGAAAGAAAGAAAAAAAATGAAGTAGCTGTGAAAGAAGATTAGGAGTGAGACAAAGATAAGGAGTGGAGTTTCAAAGAAGACGACTGGGGAAGGGGTGGGTAGAGGAGAAAGAGACACTGAGAAGGAAGGAGCACTCAGAGGGATGGGGGCAAATTAAGAGAAGACAGGGCCAGAAGAGACAAGGAAAGAGAATGTGTCACGGGGAAGAGCATTGTCAGTGACAGCAGCTGTGGCTGAGAGGCAGGTAGAAGGTCAGAGAGATGGCCACTAGACTCAACAGTAAGGAGCTAGTGATGGCGGTGAGTGGATGGAAGTCAGGCGTAACTGGATGATAGAGACAGGGGTATACACGGAGGAAGAAAACTTAGGGAATGTGCTTACAAGATGTCCATCACAAAAATTTCTGTGATAGTTGAGTTTCTGTGTGTGTGTGTGTGTGTGTGTGTGTGTGTGTGTGTGTGTGTGTGTACGCACATACATGAGCATATACAGAGCTGGAGTTTGGAGTAAGCTATGCAAGGGCAGGCTGGAGGCCACAGGCAGCCTCCACTTGACACTGGACGGCTTTTTTGTTTGTTCATGTATTTGGTTTTTGGTACTGGGGACTGAACCCAGGGGTATTCTACCTTTGAGCTATATTCCCAGTTCTTTTTTATGTTATTTTATTTTTTGTGCTAATAGGGATTACACCCAGGGGCATTTTACCTCCAAGCTACACACCACCCCCCCCAGCCCTATTTTATTTTTATTTTTGAAACAGGGTCTTACTAGGTTAATGAGAGAGTCTCACTACTTGCTGAGGTTGTCCTGGAACCTATGATCCTCCTGTCTCAGCCTCCCAAGTACTGGTATTACAGGTGTGTTCCACCATGCCCAGCCCAAGCCCTATTTTATTTTTTTTTTTAAACAGGGTCTTACTGGGTTATGAAGAGTCTTGCTACATTGCTGAAGCAGCCCTCGAACCTGCAATCCTCCTGTCTCAGCCTTCCAAGTACTGGGATTACAGTCATGCCCACCAGGCCCAGTTGATCCATACATTTTTATTGGGCAGTAATGATTGTCTTGATTAAAAAAAAAAAAAGAGTCAGGTGTGGTGGTGCACACTTGTAATCCCAGTACTTGGAAGGCTGAGATAGGAGGATCAAAGGTTCACGGCCAGCCTAAGCTACTTAGTGAGGCCCTCCACAACTTAGTGAGACCCTGTTTCAAAATAAAGAATAAGAAATAGGGCTGGAGTGTAGTCCAGAGGTAGAATGCCCCTGGGTTCAATCCCCAGTACAGCGCATGCACAGACACACACACACACACACACACACACACACACACACACACACACACACACACAGGCTGGGCATAGTGGTGAACACACACCTATAATCTCAGTTATTTGGGAGGCTGAGACAGGACAAGTGCAGTTTTGAGGGCAGCCTCAGAAATGTAGCAAGACCCTGTTTCAAAACAAAAAAAAAAATAAGATGGGCGTGGTGGCGCAGGCTTGTAATCCCAGCATTTGGGAGGCTGAGACCTGAGGATCCAGGTTCTCGGCCAGCCTCAGCTACTTAGTGAGGCCCTCCACAACTTAGTGAGTCCCTGTTTCAAAATAAAGAATAAGAAATAGGGCTGGGGTGTAGCTCGGAGGTGGAATGCCCCAGGTTCAATTCCTGGTACTGCAAAAAATAAAAAATAATAAATAAATAAATAAATAAATAAATAAATAAATAAATAAATAAATGGGTTGGGGTTGTAGCTCAGAGATAGAATGACTCTGGGTTCTATCCCCAGTACCAAAAAAAAAAAAAAAAAGGTCTGGAAGCTTTTGTACCAAATTGCTGACAGTGTTTACCTTGACAGAGTGTCTGCTTAGAAAACAAGGGGGAGACTTGATTTTTTATTTTATATCATTCTATAGTATTTGGGTTTCTATAAGAAACTTGTAGTTTTTTTGGTTTCTGTGGTTCTGAGGCTTGAACCCAGGACCTCACACATGCTAAGGAAGTGCTCTACCACTGAGCTACATCTGTGGCCCAGGAACTTGCATCTTTTATAATTAAAATAAAATATACAGAGGAAACAACAACAACAAATATTTGGCCTAAATTTTCATTGCCTGGAAATTTATGTTGGGTACAAGTTTTTATTGAAAAATCACAAGTTTTTTTTTGTTGTTGTTTATATGCAAAAGACCTTTATTGAATGTCTCCTATTTGGTTAGCACTGCCCTAGGCACTTTCACAGATGTTGGATCCTATTCCTCACAACAGCCCTGTGATGTAGGAATTGGCCCTGTCTTACAGAGCCCTGAGTGGGAGGGGATTATTGCTTGTCACATGTATTCATTGGCTGGAGGTTCTTAGTAGCTGGTAATTCATGTCAAAGCTTTCATTGGCCAAGAGTTCCTATTGGCTACTCCATGATTCAAATAATTAAAATATTAGAAGTTTTCCCCTATAAGAGAGAGAGGGGGGAGGTGGAATACAGTAAAGGAAAGAGAATCAATGGGTCTCTCTCTCCCTTTGAAGCACCTTTGAGTTTGCTTTGGTCACTCTACACAGGTGGGTAGGATGAGGGTATGAGAGGAGAGGAAGTATGGTTATAGTTCTTCTCGCTTCCGCAGGATGAGCTTCCTCACCAGCTCCGAGACCTGAGGCCTGATCTCATCCACTGACACAGTCGGGTCCCAAGCCCCTATCACCTTGCCATCTGGGGCTACTAGGTACTTCCAGAAGTTCCACGTGGGCTCCTTCCCAGAAGTCTCTAGAGAAAAAGGAAGAGGAGGAACAAAGTGTGCTTTTCTGTCCTGGAATTCCACTGGCTAGCTTGGTAACCTGGGGCCCCCTTCCCTTCCTTACTCTCTCAGGTGCATTGATGTTTTATTCCAGCACTGACTGAGCTTTAAGTAAAATGGGAATAGGTGGGAGTGTGTGATCCACACTGCAGCCCACCTGAATGGGAATCACTGAAGTTAAGACTCAGGCATTAGTATTTCAAATGTTCTCCTGGAGATTCCAGTGTGGAATCAAGATTAGGAACCACCACTGCTCTAGGATTCTGTGAAGTGCTTGCTAAAGCAGTATCAAAGCCTGCT
>PVLC010021138.1:0-28398 GCA_004027655.1 Graphiurus murinus
ACAAAAAAAAAAAAAAAAAAAAAAAAAAAAAAGGAAAGAAAAGAAAGAAAGAAATAGGCTCTATGCACACAATGGAATTTTACTCAACCATAAGGAAGAACAAAATTATATCATTTGTAGGAAAATGGATGGAACTTGAGAACATCATGCTAAGGGAGATCAGCCAGTCTCGGAAAGTCAAGGGCTGTATGTTTTCTCTCATATGTGGAAGCTAGAGGGAAAATAAGGAAACAAAATCACTTGATATAAAGGAAGAGAGAGAGAGACAAGTAGACCAGTGGAAGAGGGTTGGAGAAGGAGATGAGGAGCGGAACAGGAGGCCTGAGAAAGGAAACAGACCAAATAATGCTACGTTCACATATGAAGGGATCACCACCAACCTCGCTGACATACCGTGTATGTGAGGACGAAGAGGAGGGTTAGGCAAGTGAAGTGTGCAGGTGTGCGTGTGAATCTCACTATGATGTGGAATTACCTTGCACCATCACAATTACTTAAAAAGCCAACCTTAGAGGCAGAAATGAGTGCGATCAGAGGTACCAGTCCACTTTTCTACCGATTCTTCAGCTCACAATACGAGCTTACATGAACACACCCAAGAATCGCTTAACATCCTTAGGTACGACCTCACACATGACTCTTTAAGGGAACATAATATTCTAATATAATACAGTTCTAGGGTAACAGGAAGGCGAAAATTGCATGCAGCGGTCTGCATTTAGGAGAGCAGCTAGTATTTCTCTTTTTTTCTTTTTTTTTTTGTGGTATTGGGGATTGAACCCAGAGGCATTCTACCTCTGAGCTACATACATCCACAGCCCTATTTTACTTTTTTTATTTTTGAGACAGGGTCTCACTAAGTTGTGGAGAGCCTTTCTAAGTAGCTGAGGCTGGCCACGAATCCCGAACCTCCGGTCTCAGCCTCCCAAGTACTGGGATTACAAGCGTGTGCCACCATGCCCTGGCTGAGGTTGGTTATTTCTAAGTCATAGATTTTTATTATTGTTTGATATGCTTTACAACTTTACTGAAGTATAATTAATGTAAATAAACTATCCATATATAAAGTGTACTATTGATAAGTTTTGGCATACTACTCTTCCTAGAAAAGAACACTATAGTCAAGTTAATGAAACTTTTTTTGTTGTTTTGTTTTGTTTGGTACTGCAGACTGAATCCAAGGACATTCTTCCTCTGAGCTACACTCCCAGCCCTATTTTATTTTTTTGTTTAGAAACAGGGTCTCACTAGGTTGCTGAAAGTTTCCCTAAATGGTTTAGGCTGGTCTCGAACCTGTGATCCTCCTGTCTCAGCCTCCCAGGTACTGTGATTACAAGCATGCACCACCATGCCCAGCTCTAATAAAACCTTTTATCACTTCAGAAGTTCCGCTCACCTATTTCACATTTTGTCTTTAATTATTGTTTTTATCTGCCTGCTTTTATTATCTAGCAACTAATTTTCTTTTTATAATCAAGTTCATTGTGATATAATGGATATTTACTTGGCTTTTTTTGTTGTTGTAGCATTGGGGGTTGAACCCAGGGGCATTCTACCTCCAAGCTACACACTAAGCCCTATTTCATTTTTTATTTGGAAACAGGGTCTTACTAAATTGCTGAGGGTCTCCCTAAGTTGCTGAGGCTGACCTTGAACCTGCAATCCTCTTGCCTCAACCTCCCAAGAACTAGAATTCCGGGCATGTGCCACCACACCTGCTCATTGGCTCTTTTAAAATGTGATTGAAGATTTTGTCACTTTTGTAGGTATCACAAAAGGGATTTCTGCTTATGCAGAAAACTTAAGCTTAACAGATGAGTCTTGACATCGTTAAGGTGGACTGATGGTAGGAGGAGTGGGTAGCAGCCCTCTCGGGACATAGGTGGAGCATTCGGAGAGGACAGGCGGGTGTGGAAGAACAGAATGGTGCTGCTGTAACATAAGGAAACCACTCAAGGAAAACGACAGCAACAGCCAGGGGCGCCGTGGCAGAGGCCAGCCATCGTCAGAGTGTGAAGGGTGAAGAGCTTAGTATAGGCTCTGGCCTGATGAAGAACTCAACAGGAGAAGAAAAAAGAAGGGAGACTCTCAGATTGTTTGTGGATTTCCTCTAGAGGGTGCTTCACTGAAAAGCAGCCAGTATTGTCTTCAAATGTAACAAAGGATACGACCAAAGTGGGAATGGAGAAAGGAGGGTTGAGGAAGGCAAAGTTCCAAGTTCAAGGAAAGCCGGGTCCGTGTGAAGGTGTCGCTACCAATCTGACTCCCAGGCACAGGGACGCGGGAGCGGGAGCACGGACGTGGGGCGCACACCAAGCGCTGTGCACACACATGGGCACACCCAGTGAATCACTCTCTGTGTAACTACAGGGCACCAATAAAAGTATTAGAAACTTCAGGCCCTTCTACTGCTACAGAAGTATAGTCAATAGTGATAACATCTTGGATATCTTGATTGCATAATCTTAAGTACAGATTGGAGGCTAATAAAGACTGCAAGTTAGTATGTGAAGGAGGAGGAGGAGGGGGAGGAAGGGGAGGAGGGAGAAGAGGAACAGGAGAGAAGGAGGAGGAGGAACAGGAGGAGGAAGAGGAGATAAAGAAACAAATGAGAGAAAAACAGAAGGGGGGAAGGAAGAGAGAAAGAAAATAAATAAATTAGGGTTGGGGTTGTAGGTAGGAGGTAGAATGTCCCTGGGTTCAATCTCCAGTAATACATACATACATACATACATACATACATACATACATACATACTAGAGCTGGGCATGGTGGTACACGCCTATAATGGCAGTACTTGGGAGGCAGAGTCAGCAGGATCACAGGTTTAAGGTTAACCTTAAACTTAGAGAGACCATATTTCAAAATAAAATAGGGTTGGGGATGTAGCTCAGAGGTAGAATGCCCCGGGTTCAATCCTTGGTACCAATAATAATAATAATAATAATAATAATAATTATTATTATTATTATTATTATTATTATTAATGTAGAAAAGAGACAATCAGGAAATATTGCAGCAGAAGAGCTCTTGGCTAAAATATGTGGAGTCACTTTTGTGGGGGAGAAACAAAAGAAGGCTGCGCCGTGGGTGTCCACAAAAATAGGGGCAGCCGCGCGCTGGGGCTGGGTGACAGGCGCGGGAGAGGTGTCAGACGGTAAGGAGACTCCTGCGCCGCCTCTTCCCCTGGAAAAGAACCTCCCCTCCCCAGGAAAAAGGAGCTATTTTTGTCAACCGCAATCAGCCCAACTGCAGAGCTGACCTGGCAGATGAGGTTGTTAACTGTGGCAATTTCTCCACGGCAAGAGTTTCCCAGCACACTGGCAACTCGCCGGCCACAGGCGGCGCTTTATTAATAAAAATGAAGTTTCCGGGTCCTGGACGCTGAGGCTGGTGCTGGCGCGCTCTGCCCCTCTTCCCAAGGAAAGGAGGGCCCAGGAAGCGGGTCTCACTCCTGGCCACCCGCCGTTCTTCACTTGGCAACAATTCAAACGTGTTTTTCCTCTTGGAAATTTCTACACTTAGTTATCAAATGAGGCTGCTTTCACTGCCGAATTGTGAGTCTTCCTTTATCAAGGAGTTTCTGATTCACATGACCAGGAAAGCTGCTAGGTACATCTTATTCTGAAAGTAGAAAGAGGAGTGGGGGAACCAAAACTATATAGAAAGGAGAAACATTCCCTCTTGAAAAACAAACAAACAAAAACTGAATTTATTTTGCACTTTATGAACTTGACAAATCATACTTCCATGTAACCATAACCAAATTAAGATATAGAGCATTTACATAACTATTCAAAAATTCTGTTGTTTTCCAGGTGTGGTGGTGCACGCCCCTGATCCCAGTACTTGGGAGGCTGAGACAGGAGGATCACAGGTTTGAGGACAGCTTTAGCAACTTAGCGAGACCTGTTTTGAAACAAAAAATAAAATAGGGCTGGGTGTGTAGCATGGAGGTAGAAGCCTCCTGGGTTCAATTCCCAGTACTGTCAAAAAAATAATGAGTTATTCAAGCATTATTTGTTGGAATGATCATGCTAGTTGAATTACCTTGCCCCCTTTATAAACATCAATTGATCATACATGTATGGTCTATTTCTAGACTTTGTGTGTGTGTGTGTGTGTGGTACTGGGGATTGAACACAGGGGCATTCTACTTCATAGCTACACCCCCAGCCCTACTTTATTTATTTATATTGAAATAGGGTTTCACTAAGTTGTGGAAGGCCTTGCTAAGATGCTGAGGCTGGCCTCAAATCTGCAATCCTCCTGTCTCAGCTTCCCAAGCACTGGGATTACAAGCGTGCACCACCAGGCCCAGCTCTTGGACTCTTTCATTTTTCTATATGTATATGAGTACATGATAGGAAGCCTTAAATAGTTTTAAGTCTTGCATTTGGTTTTCTTTTTAATTATTTTGACTATTCTATGTCTTCAGCATTAGCATATAAATTACAAAATCTACTTGCCAATTTCTATACAAAAAGCCTGTTGAGATTTTGATTACCACTTAATTCAATTTTTAGAATGATTTAAGTAGAATTGGCATCTTAACCTATTGAGTCTCCAATCCATTGACATTTAATTTTTTTCCTTCGTTTTACAGTTTTTAGAGGACAGATCTTGTACAACTTACGCAGATCTTGTACATATTCTGTTAAACTTATTCCTAAGTAGCTCATGTTTTTAGTTGATAGGAAGTATGGTTGATACATTTTTACTTCCAATTGTCACTACTAAGATTTAGCAGTATAATTATTATATTGACCTTGAACTCCATGAATTTGACAAAAACATTAGCTCTTGTAGTTTTTTGCAGTTTCCTTGACTTTTGACATGAATGATCATGTTATATACAAAGGAGTCCATTTTTATTTATTTCTTAATTGGTGTGTATTTTTTATTTATTTAACTTATTGCATTGGCTATGACTACTGCAGTATTGAATATAAATAGTGCAGTTGCATATTCCTTTTCCACCTTACTTTTCTTTTTTACCATTAAGTATAATAACAGCTACAGGCTTTTTACAGCCATGGCTCATAATATTGGGGGAGTTACTTTCTCTGTTTTCTGAAAGGTTTTTATAAAAATGAGTATTAAATTTTGTTGGATGATTTTCTGCATCTACTGAAATAATCACATGTAATTTTCCTTTTTTCATTAATATTTTAATTATATTAATGTTGCACAGCAAATCAACTCGCATTTCTGGAGTAGACCCCATTTGGTTATGATTATTCTTTTGATATACTTCTGGATTCAATTTGCTAATATTTTGTTAAAGAATTTTACGTCTATTTTGATGAGTGATGTTAGTCTATAACAGCTTTCTCATACAATGTCATTTTTAGAAATGCTGACTTTTTAAAACAAGTTGAGATGTTTTTTCTTCTGTTTTCTAAAATAGTCTGTGAGGAATTAGTATTATCACTTTCTTAAATGTTTTATGGAATCCATCAGTGAAGTCATCTGGGCCTGGCATTTGCTTTGTGGGAAGATTTTCAATGCAAATGTAATCCCTTTAGTAGATTCAGGGCTCTTCAGTTTTCCTATTTCCTGTGATGTTAGTTTTGTTTCCAACTTCTAGTAAATTACATTGCCATCAGAGACTATATCCTGTGTAATTTTGATTCATATATATATATATGTTATATATATACATACATATATATATATATATAGTGTGTGTGTGTGTGTGTGTGTGTGTGTGTGTGTGAAGACTTAACACATAGCCTATGTTAAGACTCATCCTATAGTTCTATAATTGGTTTATCCTGGTCAATATTCTATATGCACTTTAAATACAGACATTCTATCTTTGTTAGTTTAAGTTGATTGACAGTTTTGTTCTAGATATTTAAATATTTGTTGATTTTCTTTATTTACCTGTCCAGTCAATAACATAAACAGATCTTTTTGGATTTTACAACTATTTAGGTGTATTTTTCCTTTTAGTTCTGTCCATTTTTTTTTCTTTTTCATGCATTTGAAGCTCTATTTTTAGGTGCATGCACATTTAAGAATGTGACATTTTATTTATGAATTGACCTCTTTTTAGTATAAAACTTATCTCTATATTTGGGAATATATTCCTTGTCATAAAGCCTACTTTGACTAACATTAGTATTGCCACCCATCTTTCTTATTTTTCGTGTTTTCTTGGTGAATATTTTCGACCCTTTTATTTTTACCTATCTGTATCTTTTCATTTCAAGCTGTTTTTTTTTTTTTTTTTGTAGATAGCTCTATAGCTGTTTTGCATTTTTTCCAAACTGATAATCTCTGCTTTTTAATCAAGCACTTAGATCTATTTATATTTGATGAGGATCTCAGTAGGGTAAGTTCATATTTACCATCTCACTATTTGATTTTATTGGTACAGTCTGCATCATGTACCTTCTTTTCCCATGTCCTGACTCCTTTCATATTAATTAAACAATTTTTAGTATCCCATTTGTCTTATGTGTTCACTTATTAGGTCTATTCTTTTGATTTTTTTTTCTTTTAATTTTCTCTGTTTTCCCATTTGAAAAGTTTCTAAAGCTATTTTTCAACCTCACTGCTATTTTCTTTTCTAGTGATTACTGTTTATTGAATCTAGTAGTGATTTCTTTTTTCTTTTTTTTTTTTTTTTTTTTTTTTTTGTTTTTGGGGATTGAACTCGGGGGTGTTTTACCTCCGGTCTATTCCCCCCGCCCTTTTTTTTTTTTTTTTTTTTTTTTTTTTTTTTTTTTTTTTTTTTTTTTTTTTCTTGGTGTGTGTGTGTGTGTGTGTGTGTGTGTGTGTGTGTGTTATTGGGGACTGAATCCAGGGGCATTTTACCTCCAGCTACATACCCAGCTATTTTTTTGTTTATTTGATTTTTGTTTGTTTGTTTGTTTTTAAACAGGTTCTCGCTAGGTTGCTGAGAGTCGCACTAAGTGGCTTAGGCTGATCTCGAACCTATGATCCTCTAGCCTCCCAAGTACTGGAATTACAGACATGCACCACCAAGCTCAGCAATAATTTCATTTAAAATATTCTTTTTTCACCTCTATACATTCCCTTAGATTCTTTTTAAATGTGTTTTCCTTATCTTACTTTCTGATGCCCATATTTTCTTTTAAATCATTTAATAGACTTATTATAAATATTTTAAAGTCTTGTCTGCTGATTATATCATCACTATCTTTTCCAGTCTCTGACTTATTCTTTCCAAATTATGAATGCATTTTACTATTCCTTCATCTGTCTAGTAACTTTTTATTGGAAGCTCAGTTTTGTGATTAGTACTAGAATTTTGAGTTCTAGGTTTTGTGGACTTCAAGAGAGTTGGACTTTGGTCTTCAGTGCACTAATATTGCTTGAGAAACAGCTTAATTCTTCAGAAGGTTGTTTTGAAGTTAGGGTATATATAGTCCTGCCTTTGCTTTAGGAATAGTTTCACCCTTATCTAATATGAAACCACTACTTCTCAGAAGATTATACTACATTCTGTAGCTGTTCACTGCACTCGGAGAAATCTGAACATCTCCCAGCCCTGTAAACTGTGGGAAGTGTCCAACATACAAAGCCATTCTATTCTTTTCTCATGAAATGTGTGTGTGTGTGTGTGTGTGTGTGTGTGTGTGTGTGTGTGTGTGATGTTGGAGATTGAACCCAGGAGCATTCTACCTCTGAGCTACACCCCCAGTATTATTTCATTTTATTTTGTATTTTGTTCTATTTTGAAACAGGGTCTCACTAAGTTGCCAAGGTTGGCTTTGAACTTGTGATCCTCCTGTCTCAGCTTCCCTAGTACTGGGATTACAGGTGCGCGCCACCACGCCCAGCTAGTTTCATGGAATTTTACCTTCTCCTGGACAATTTCCTATTCCACAATACCATGGTGCCCTCCGTACATACATCCAGGACTCTTTTTCTGACTACCCCTCTCCTTTCTGGTACTTTCCACTGCAAATTCCCGTCACTTCCACCCAGACAGACTCCGACCTTTGTTTTCTCAACTCAGTGAGACCATGTTCTTCTCGAGTTTCTCCTGGCTGGACAGTTGCCCAGAAGACGCGTCCTGGCGGAAAGCCAGGGTGAAGGGACTGGCTCACTTGCTTCGTTTCTCTTCTCTCAAGGGTATCAGTCATTTACTGTGCCTTTTGTCCCATGTCTGAAAACAGTTTTCTAGTTGTTTGTGGAAGGACATCAAATCTGGTGCCAGCAATTTCATCATGGTTTGGGCGAAACATCCCTTTGAAAAAGACAAAATGTAAAGAGTTACATAACAAAGGACACAGCAGAGAAAGTCAAATTGTAATTGCATGTACTTTTAGCAACTGCAGCACAGACCTAAAGTAGGTTTTAGCTTACAATTTAGTGTAACTGCAAAAAGAACCATGGTCACCCCTCTTTTTCCACTAGATATCCCTCCCAAAGTGGACAGGAGCCAGGTATAGATACTTTAATGAAAGTTAAGGGTGCTCCTATTGGAAATCTGCATTTGGAGTATTTTTTTAATTTTAGTAAGCAATTTTATGCTGCCAAAAAGTAAGACTCCCACGATGGACAGATTTTATTGTTTTATTTTATAATGGACAGGGGAGCACCTGATCCTTGCCAGACAATTATAAAGAACAGTTTTTCTGCTCCATCTTTGCCTCCTTTTTCCCATTTGATTAAACTTTAATGAGTAGTTTCAGGTCCAACTCAAGTCCATTTCTCCAGGGAGTCTTACCCAACTACTTCATCCCTATTTTAGTTATGATAAAGCTAAACAACTGCCAAAAAAGAGAACACAGAGCAGAGAGCCTTCAAGTACATGGAGATTTGGGCTAACAGTTTCATGTAAGCAGGGAAGATCCTTCGAATGTCCTTCTCAAATCATCATGTCAGAATCCTGCAGAGCCAGGCATGGTGGCGCACATGTGTAATCCCAGTACTTGGGAGGTGGAGACAGAGAATGGCAGGTTCTAGGACAGTCTCAGCAATTTAGTGAGACTCTCAGCAAACCTAGTGATGACCCTATTTCAAAAACAAAAGAATAAAATAAAGCTGAGTGTGTAGCTCTGAGGTAGAATATTCATGGGTTCAATTCCGAGTACAAAGAAAAAGAAAAAGAATCTGATAAGTGCATTCTCTACATGGTCAAAGCTGGATTTCTGCCACTGTGTTTCCCAGCACAGCTAGTTTTAAGAGAGGGGATGGATCACAGAAGATCACTTCCGCATGGATTAAGTGTCAGACTCACAGGCTATTGGTGAGAAAGTCGTCACAGAGCCATCTTTACTACAGGTAGTGGAGACCACGTACGTAATCTAGCTGGAGGGCCCTGTGTGACCACACTGACACCTAGGAAGGGAAGGGTGGGTTTGGATGGGCAGCGAGCATTCTTCTCATTGAATTTCCCTTCTCAGGACCCAACCTTATGTTCAGATTTCCATAGCAGCAGCTCTGTTAGCTGGACGTGGTGGTGGCGGCGTACGCTTGTAATCCCAGCACTTGGGAGGCTGAGACTGGAGGATCTGGGTTCGTGGCCAGCCTCAGCTACCTAGTGAGGCCCTCCACAACTTAGTGAGACCCGGTTTCAAAATAAAGAATAAAAAATAGGGCTGGGGGTGTAGCTTGGAGGTAGAATGCCCCTGAGTTCAATCCCCAGTACCGCAAAAAAAAAAAAAAAAAAAGCAGCTCTGTTGATGAGACAAGTAAGGGGGGCATCCAAAGCGCAAAGGGCCATTTTGTGAGCTGTTTTGTCCAAATAAAGAGAAATAAATTACTGTTTATGATTGTTTAAATAAATTATTATTTGTCCAAATAAAGAGTCTATAAATCTGACTCTTGCTTGGTAGTGTCCGTGTTTCTTTTACTGGGTCATATTCATTGGGTTTTACCAATGAGATTTTCTCCTGGCCAAATTCAGATAGGCCATACAGATGTGGAATGCAATTTATTTGTCACTGCCAGAGTTTTAGGGGACAGACAGGTCAGGTTTGAATCTCAGTTTTGTCATTTCGAAGCTATGCTACTTTGGTAAATCACTTTATTTCTCTGAGCCTCAGATATGTCGAGTAAACTATCCACTTTTCAGATTATGGTAAATATTAAATGAGATGACATTTGCAAACACCTGGAAGAGGGTGTGAGCATAGTTGGAGCCCAAGAAACTAGGAAAACACACACAATCGCGTACACTCATTTTTCTCTCTGCCTCTCGCGTTTTCACTACTTTTCCTGTGGAATATTCGACAGTTGGCGATGTATACCTATGAGGTACCAGAACACAGTGTATCCTGTACCACCACAAAAGTGCCAATTTCCTCTCCGAAGATGAAGCTCATTCCTCCAAGTACAAGTCCAACATTCGATAAGTAATAATCATCAACTGAACTTGAGACAGTCCCAGACAGCTCAACAGTCAGACAGTTTCCCTTTTTTTTTTTCTTTTTTTTTTTTTTTGTGTGTGTGTGTGGTACTGGGGATAGAACCCAGGGGCATTCTACTTCTAAGCTACACTCCCAGCCCTGTTTTATTTTTTACTTTGAAATAGTCTTCCTAAGTTGCTGGGGGCCTCAAAAAGTTGCTGAGGTTGGCCTCTAACCTGTAATTTTCCTGTGGCGGCCTCCCAAGGGATTGCAGGTGTGCCTGGTTTTTCTTTTCCTTTTTCTTTCTTTCTTTTTTTTTAAATGAAAGAATCTTTTTAGGGATCCACACACTAATATGGTAGTGAAGAACACCTGTCTAGGAGTCTCCAAATTAATCCAAACTCTCCCACAACTAGTTATGTGGCCTTGAACAAGTCACTTTATTCAGCCCGGGCCTAAAAAGAATAACCATAATTTATGAGAAAATACTGTATCTCGTGAGCACTATGTAGTCATTTTTATATTTAGTTTGACAATCAAATCCAAAAAGTCTTAAGTAACTTGTCTAGGTTTTTGAGCAATAGGGCAATTTCAACACAAACCTACTTTATCCAAAAGTCTTGCTCTTAACCAAATGGGGAGATCAGCCTAGCTTACCTTTCAGGTTGTATAAAGCTCTCAAATGCAATGACTATGAATTTGGGTCGAGAAAAGATCAAAGCAGAAGACAGCTGCCTAGAAGACGCTACGTTCAAAGCTACTTTTCAAATAAGGGAAATACATTTGCAGCTCGACTGTGCTATTTAGCTCACGTTGAGGTACACAGGCCTCAAATAACAGTCTCCCAGCTGCTCTTTTCCCTACACTGCTGGGCCAGGACACTGGAATTCCAAGGGGGTCTGATTTGGGAATTTCCCTAATGGTACTTACCGATTACCTGGTCTACATTCCTGTGTGTGTGTGTGTGTGTGTGTGTGTGTGTGTGTGTGTGTTGCTAGGATTTGAACTCAGGAGCATTCAATCTCTGAGCCACACCCCTAGACCTGTTTTATTATTCTTATTTTGAAACAGAGTCTCACTAAGCTAACATGCACCGGCCAGCCTCCAACCTGCAATCCTCCTGTCTCAGCCTCCCAAGTCCTGGGATTGTGGGCATGCACCACCACATACGACACTTATTTTTTATTGCTTCCAGATGTTTATATATCCATCATAGAGTCCTCTATGAGACTCCCTTTCCTTGGAGAAAGGTTTGTTTTTAAGTCTTCTCCAAGGCCGGGATTGCCAGTTTCTCTCCTCTTATACTGTGTTCCATTTCAGAGATCCTTGCTGAAATCTACTCACTAGCTTGGCATCTCCATTGGTTTCCAAACCAGAGCCCTTAATGTTATATGAATGTGCAGTTTTGTAAATATTTCATCCAAGACATTTGTAGTAGGACCCAACAGTGGTATTCATACTGGAAATCAACTTGTTTCACAAGTGACAAGTGGAATCTGAGTTTGTGCTCAGCTAAGAAGGCCTGCTATGTGTTCACCCTCAGGTGATATATCATATATCAGGAAGGGTGCTAAGTACTTTTCACTTTTTTTTTTTTTTGGTACTGGGGATTGAACCCAGGAGAATTCTGCCTCTGAGCTACACCCCAAGCCCACCATTTTAAATTTATTTTTTGTTTTGAAACAGGGTTTTAATAGGTTGCTGAGATTCTCACTAAGTTGCTGAGGCTGACCTTTAACCTTCGATTCTCCTGTCTCAACCTACCAAGTACTGGGATTACAGGCTTGTACCACCACACCCAGCTGCTTTACATTCTTTATCCTAATCATTCTCATCAAAATTACATGTAACAGATGTTATCCAATCTTCGTAGTATTTGTTTCCTTTATCTTTGTTGCGGACCTGCTTGCCATCTTAAAAGACCTATTTCTAAGCTTCTGGGGTATGGCCTTCATTTGATTTGTAAAACATTTTCCTTATTAGATTGCTGTTATTTGGTGTAGACCCAAATTTGTTTAAATCTCACAGTAGCAGCATAAAGGAAAACAGCATTAAACAAGCAACGAACTGAAGTTGCCATCCGGTCAGAATCCAAATAAATAAGTGAATTAAATAAAGAGAGGTCTAACACAGGGCTTTGGCTCTGAAGCAACTCATTTGTTTATTTAATCATGCAATCCATCTCCCTGGCCCCAGAGACAGGATGCCAGATGAGGTGTGTAGGGATGAATACCCAAGTGAATGCGCTCTACTTGAGACCTGTCGTGTGGGAGTCAGTGTGCAAGATTTGTGTGTGTGTGTGTGGGGGGGGTACGAGGAATTGAACCCAGGGCCATTCTACCTCCAATATACACCTCCAGCCCTATCTTTATTTTTATTTTTTGTTTTGAAATAGGGTCTCACTAGATTACTGAAAGTCTTACTAAATTGCTGAGGCTAGCCTCAAATCTGTGATCCTCCTGTCTCAGTCTCCCAAGTTCTTGGATTAAATATCAAAGGTAAAACGTGCCCCTTTATGTGTTACCATTAGATAAACCCTCAGGAAGGAGATGGAGGTGAAGCGCAGTGGTACAGTGTGTGCTTGGCATATGTGAGGCCCTGGGTTTAATGCCCAGCACCACACACACACACACACACACACACACACACACACACACACACAAGAAAAGGGGGAGCTGTAGCACCATGTGCACTAATAAAGCCACCACTTGGAGGGCCTACTGCTCAGATACCCACGGTACAAAGCTGGCTCTCAGGAGGGGTGTACCCTTGTCATGAGCATCCTGCACAGACAGGGAGCAACTCTGATGTCCCTTACAACACGAAGGCTTGACATTTGAACACAGGCACACCGTGGAGTGCTGCCACCAATTTCCCTGGTGAAAAAATCTTGCCCTGAGCTTTCTCCTTTGTGAAACGTGTTCGTATCTTTTACCCAAGGACAGAGGCTCTTGCTTATGTTCACCACAGAAGCAAAGATTAAAATAACAGGGCAGTCATTTACACATTAAACAGTAAAAATGTGATGTGTGTAAATGAAGTTAGCAGGCAGAGACACGTCGCCGATGTGAGCAGTGTGGCATTATGGGTAACGAAATCTTGCGAAGGGTGTAGGACAAGGGATAGAATGAATGATAAGGGAAAGAAACCCTCCCTCCTTAGTTTTGAAAACTGATCCACTATTTAATCTATCTACCTACCTGTTTTGTATCTAATTTCACAAATGATTTAAAGCAACATACATATTCACAGTTAAATAAAAAATGCAAAATAATCAGGATTAGAGAAGCTACCAACAAAAGAGATATGGTTAGGTTAAAGTTTGGAGCAAATCTCCAGATATCCCAGAGAATACAGAAAAGTTACGCCAATTCATACAAAAGGATTTTTTTTTCTTTATCCTAAAGCTTCAAATAAATTCCTTACATGAAACCTAAAATAGAGACCACTGAGGGACCCAGTAGATGACATTATTAACCATTTTCTTCCATAAGTGCAGCAACAAAAATGTGCAGGTCTTTTTCTTTTGTTTTCCCTGTGCTTACTTTGGATCTAGAATTTTCTCCAAAGATCCAGAGGTTAAAAGCTTTGTCACCAGCTCATGATGCTATTGGGGGCGGGGGGGGGGGTAGAAACTTTAAGAGCCAGGGACTTAATGTGGGAGAAAAGTCATTGGGGTGCCCACAAAGGGGACAGTGGGACCCCAGCCTCTTCCTTTTTTGTGTGTCCCAGCCATGACATAACAGCTTTGGTCTGCCACATTCTTCCCACAACGATGTGTTATGTCACCACAAGCCACAAACAACAGGGTCAATCAATCATGGACTGAAATCTCCAACACTGTGAGCCAAAGTAAACCTTTTATCTTTACAAGCTGGTTGTCTTGGGTATTTGTTACAGTAATGGAAAGCTGACCAACACATCTTGAAAGTCAGCCAGAGCCCCTTTTTCCAAACTAAAAGTTCGTGGACTGTTAAAACAATGCAGTTTCTGTCTTCAGATCTATTCACTCTGATTTTATCTAAGGGGAAATTCTAGTAGCACTGGCTGAATCATATTTTTCAATTTTACATAAATATCAGCACCCTGTTTGGATACTTTTGATGAAAAACTGAGCTGCTGACAGGTCAAGATTACCTTCCCGTGGAAGGTAGGGATGTGTGATAAACACGTGGCAGCACCACCTTTAAAGGTGTCTGATAACAGGACATTTGGTGAAAATGGAACAGCTTACCAGGACTCTCAGCTGAACACGCAGGCGTCCAGTCTCTCTGGCAAGTCTTGCTCTTAGAACCTAAACAAATAGGCGACAGGCCTGCGACCAGAGTGTGCTGCCTGACATCACTCCCGGGTGTCTTTCCAAAGAGATTGAAATCAGGATGTTAGAGTGATACATGCATAAAGCAGCACAATTCACAATAGCCAGATTATGGAACCTCCCTAGGTGTCCACCAACAGATGAGTGGATTACAAAATTATGGGGTATACAGGCAATGGAATTCTACTCAGCAATCAAGAAGAACAGAATTATGTCATTTGCAGGAAAATGGAAGGACCTGGAGAATATTCTGTTAAGTGAGATTAGTCAGTCACAGAAAGTGAAGGGGCATGTGTGTTTTCTCGTATGTGGAAGCTAGGGAGTAATCAGGACACAAGAGGGTCTTTAGAAAAAGGAGGAGAAACCGCAGTAGAGTGATGCAGGAGGTCTAGGGCTGGGAAAATAGTGGTGGGAAGGAGAGAGAATTAATGAAGGAAACACTTTCATTGACATTGTATACATATATGGACGCACATATATCGATGCCGATCTCAGTATCATGTATGGGGAAGGAAAGGGAGGGGGACAGAGTGTGCATGTGTCACTGTCCCTCTGAACTACATTATGATGTGAGACTACAACGCCCCAATAAAAGTATATCTAAACAAAAAACAGACAAACTGCTCTAGATTAAAAAAAGAAGAAGAAAAAGAAAAAAGAAATGGCTGAACTGCAAGTATTGTGAATTGTTCCTCCCCTTATTCTGCTCCTGTGGCTACGACCCCCACCAAATCGCCCATTTTTCAGAGGGGACCACACCCCTCCTGCTCATACCCAGTGGCAGGTTCTCAACCAGCCGATCGCCTGCTCCCACAGTACTAACCAAGGGCACTGGCCTCAACATGCTGCGAGGCCAGCCTCCTACCTTTGGTGCTCCGAGGTCGGAGGAACAGCCATCCCCTGGTTTCCCCGTTGATCAAGGACAGCCCCAAGGTACACCCCTGAGTGCATGGGGACGGCCTGCTCACCTTCTTGGGCCCTGCAAAGGCATCCCCAGACCTCAAAGACATCCAAGCCTCTCCCTCTTCCCTCTCTTCGCTCCTCCCGCCTTAGCAAAGAGGCTGCACAGGAACGTCCCCAGCCTCTGCCCACAGCTATCATGTTTATCATTCTCTGCTTTCTCCTCTTTCTCCCCAATTTTTGCTACTTCGTTTCTGTGCTACTCTGTGCAATTGACTGATTGACTGATTGACTTATTGATTGATTGATTTTTGCAGTACTGGGGATTGAACTCAGGGGCATTCTACCTCCGAGCTACACCCCCAGCCCTATTTTTTATTCTTCATTTTCAAAAAGGATTTCACTAAGTTGTGGAGGACCTCACTAAGTAGCTGAGGCTGGCCACGAACCGGGATACTTCAGTCTTAGCCTCCCAAGTACTGGGATTACAAGCGTGCGCCACCACACCTGGAATATTTATTTATGTATTTATGTATTTATTTATTTGTTTATTTATATTTGTTTATTTTGGTACTAGAGATTGGACCCAGGGGTTCTACCTCTGAACTACATCCCCTAGGCCTATTTTATTTTTTATTTTGAGATAGGGTCTCACTGAGTTGCTGAGTCCTGTTTCAGCCTCCTAAATACCGAGATTACAAAACAAGCATTCCTGTACCATGTAACACACTCTTTCTCTCTCTCTCTCTCTCTCTCTCTCTCTCTCTCTCTCTCACTCTCACGCATACACACACACACACAAACACACACACACATACACACATGCATGCATGCAGTGATATCTTTACTTGCAATTGTATGCATTCTAGTGATAATTTTTTTTTTTTTGGTGCTAGAGATTGAACCAGGGGCATTCTACTTCCTAGTGACACCCTAGCCCTAATTTTTGAAACAAGGTCTCACTAGTTTGCTAAGCATCTAGCTAAATTGCTGGGGCTGGCCTTGAACCTCTGGTCCACCAAAGTATCATGACCAGACCACCCTCATGGGGATCGCCTGGAATCCTTGAGAAACGCTGTTTCCTGGGCCACACTGACCACAGCCTCTGAAAGCACGTCCCAAAGGCGTGAATTTTTAGTAAGTTCTGAGCACTGCTGGCCTAAACATCCAGTTGCAGGAGAGCAGCTGCATCAGTGACTTCACCTCTCTTCCATTTGTACCCTGAGGAGAGACCCAACCAGGCAGCCTCGCTGCGTTGGGCCTAAGGACACCCGTCGTGCACACTCATCGCTCCCCTGGGTTACTGGCGCTTTGAGTATTGGAAAGAGTCTGTTAGATCGCACACTCCCACCCGACACAGCTGGAGAGACTGAAACTGGCCCCTGCCCTGCACAGAGTATCCCAAACAGAGCTGCTTACCTCTCCCCGATGCCGTGGACCAGAGGCATTTCTCTAGAGACATTTGTCCTCAATTGTTCTTGCTGAGAAGTGACACAGGGGGTTAGGCAGCAGTGTGACCTCCTCTGTGTTTAAACACCTTGTGTGGGGAAATAAAAAGAAAATCCAACTGTAATTGCACTCATATCTAGTAACATTCTATGTAAATTAACTAAGGAATTTACCAAATTCAGAAGATATTTTGGCAAGTTGGGTTTTCTTGTGCGTGTATGTGTGTTTGTGGTACTGCAGATTAAACCCAGGGGTATTCTACCTCTAAGCTACACTCCTAGCCCTTTTTATTTTTTTTATTTTTGAAACAGGGTCTCACTAAATTGCTGATGGTCTTGAGGCTGGCCTCATGCCCGTGGTCCTCCTATTATAGCCTTCTAAGTACTGGGATTGCAGGCATGGATCACCATGCCTGGCTAGCATATTTGATTTTCTGTTTTCACAGGACATATAGTTGACTAACCTGTATTCAGAGTATCATAATTACAAAGCGTTGGTCTTACACATAATTTGAACCAGAAAGAACAAGCTAAAAATGATTTTTTACTTGTATTCAGTTTTAGGATGTTCAGAAAACAATGTAAATAAATCAGTGGTTTAGAACCTAATGTGCATAACAGAGCTAGTACATCACAGTCTCTAAGTGGATTTTGAGTGCTAGTTCTGCTTGTGTAATACAGTTCTCCAGAGAAACAGAACAAGCAGAACACGCACATGCACACACACACACACACACACACACACACACACACACACACACACTGATGCATATATATGAATGAGAAAGACAGAGAGGTTGATTCTGAGGAATTGGCTCCCAAGGCTAAGCTAGGAGCTCCGTGGTCTGCCTTCTGCAAGCTGGCAGTGCAGGGTGCAGCGGTGTGAGCTGGGCTGAGTCTGAAGCCTGAGCACCAGGTGGGCTTAGCGTTCATGTTCATCCCGACCCAAGAGGAGGAGAGTCAAGAGGAGATGCCCCAGTCCTGGTGGAAGCAGAAAAATCATGGAAGAACTCCTTCTTCCTCTGTTTTGGTCTACTCAGGTCCTCCATGGATAGGATGGTGCCTACCCATGTGGGGAAGGTCATTACCTCACTGAGTCCACCAATTTAGATGCCAATCCTCTCCAGAAACACCCTCACAGACACGCCAAGAAATAACGTTTGATAGGGCACCCATGGCCCACCAAGTTGACACATACAATTAACTCCGTGTGTGGCTATTAGCATGCAGCAAATTCCTTACCTTCTCCATTTGTGAAGCAGACACACTGATGGTTTATATATCACAGTGTTCGTTTAAGGTTTAAATTAGTTAAACCTTGAGAAACACATAGAAAACACATAAACACATAGAAAACCTTGGAGGTGTCAAGCAGCACACAATCCATCTGCATTTTTCTAATAAAGGTTTCTTTGAAAGGTTACTTTCAAAGACTTGACACAATTCACCGAGAGCAGATCCTGGGAATCCACATTTTAGATCATTATTTCTGGTCATTTTGCTGTCGGTAGCTTCTGGGCCATCTGCCGTGCCACAGGCCCAAAAACTACAGAGCCAGCCAAGCAGGGATGGAAACTGTGAGCCCAAGTCAGTCTTCCCTTCTTATAAATTGTGCATGTCAGATTATTTTGTCACCATGGCATAAAGTTGACTAACACAGGGATGAATTGCAATTTCTCTTCACTCCAAATGAAATGAATTTAGAGATTACATTTATCTAATTAAAAACAAATTAGCTGTATCTTTTCTAAGGACACAACTGGCTTGAAAAGATTTTTGCTAAGGACTTATGCGTCAATAATAATGCTAGCAATTTCAGCAAAAGTGGAGAACAAAAAAATGGAAGATTGGAGGTTTGCCTTGAGTTATTTTGTTTTTGTTTTTTGTTTAAATGCTTTTCAAAAAAAAGTTTCATTTTATACTCTTATTGGTGCAATGTAATTATATATCATAATAAAATTCAAAATGATACAAACATCACCGTGTATCCCCCTTTCTGTTTGTTTTTATTTAGTTAGTTATTGTGGTACTGTGGTACTGAGGATTGAACCCAGAGGCATCCTACCTCAGAGCTACACTCCAAGTCTTTTTTATTTTTGAAACAGGGTCTCACTAGGTTGCTGAGAGTCTCACTAAGCTAAGTTGCTGAGGCTAGCCTTGACCCTTCGATCCTCCTGTCTCATTCTCCCAAGTACTGGGATTACAGGAGTGTAGTACCACTCCCGGCTCTTCAGATGCTTTTATCATGAAACTCCTTGAGGGGACATCTGAGTATGTTTTCTGTAGGCAGTTGATTTCCCCTTAGCCTGTGGAGTTGACTCAACACAAGGAGACATGGGGTATGGAAGAGTTCAATGGAAGCACGTGGAGATTGGTGTGATCCTCACTCACCGTGAGCTCAAAAGATTCTTTTTCAGCCCAGACGTGTGTGAAGGGCGCTTACTGTGCTGTGTGTGACTCTCATTCCCTCAGGGAGTCATGCTTTCAAGTTAAGCCCAACACACGTTCATTGTCAAATGAACACCAGCCTCTCGCTTAATACCGTGTGCGCAGGGGCCAGGGAGATGAACTCTTAGATTTTTTATGGTAGAGAAACTATCATTCACTCCTGTTGTTCAGACCTTTAGGAAGCATGTAGGCTACCATGGACCTTAGCATTGGTATTTGTATTTTATTTATTTGGTATACTTTTACAGGTGCATTGCAATTATACATCTTAGTGAGGGTCAAAGTCACACAAACAAATATACATACATAGCTCGGTGTGTTTCCCTTCAGGACATTTGTATTTTCTGACATTTGCTAAGAACTCAAAAGCATGCACTGTATCCCCAACCTCTTAAGTGCTTTGTATATCTTCTATTCTGTAGTATTTTACTAACCACAGAAACCTGCCTTTCAAAATCAAACACTGGTTCATGCTTATAATTTCAGGCACAAGCCTAATTTAAGTCTAAGAGCTTAAAATGAGGTTGGATCATCTGAACTACCATCTTGGGAAACCAGAAATGGTAAATGAAAACAACCAAAAAATCAGTTATTGAGCCAAGCAACTCTGGATTTGTGTTGGAGCTATCAACACGGGGAGCGCCTGACTACAAAGCCACTGGGCCAACTTTATGATGGCCATGCATAAGATGTCGCTGAAACCCTGGGCTGAAACCCTCATGTGCTGAGCGAGGCACACGAGACACCTCTGCAAAGAGAAGTCGAGCTCCACCTTCGAAATCTCTTATGTGGACTCTATTCCCTGCCCAAGAGAGACCTGTGCCTACCAAGGTCCAGACATTTGTGTATTTTGAGAAATGAAATTGATATGTGAAAGCAGGCATGGTGGCACACACCTGTAGTCTTAGTGTTTGGGAGGCTGAGATGGGGATCCCTGGTTTGAGGCCAGCCTTAGCAATTTAATGAGACCCTGTTCAAAATTCAAAATGGAGGTCAGGGGTATATTTCATGGAGAGAATGCCCCTGGGGTCAATCCCCAGTACCCAAAAGAAGGAGAGAAGAGAGGAGAGAAGAGTGAAAATTGATCTGTGAATCTGTAAACCACAGCTTAGGGAATGAATGAATTTTTCCTTCCAGATCATCTCTGTAGCCTATGCATTCACTCCCCTGATGAGGTTACTGTCTGCATCGTCTGAAATACAGTTGGTGCCATCTGTTTACCCTGCGGAGATCAAATCAAAGTCCAACACTATCTATGCCTGTGTGCTCGATATGTTTTAATAGCAATCAAAACACCAGGGACTATAAATACTTTGTCGGAGTTTAAAGGAAGAATTCCCAGAGCTAAGGCCTCTGAGCTGAACCCACCAGTGTTTTCGGATTAGCTTAGTAGGTCAACGATGACTGTGCATAATCACTAGCCAGTGGGAAGAGATTGAGCAAAGCATAGAGAACCATGAAGAGGTCACTATGAATGAGGGGGCTTTAGGATTTAGGATTTACCCCGGGTGTTGTCTAAGAAACACTTAAATTCTGCTGAATGATCTTATGGAAACTCTCTACACTTTGAACATGAAACAGTAAATCTCCCAGGTTAGTGATCTCTGGGCCTTTGGGATGTGAAGGATTTTCCCTTGCCCGGGGACCTCGCCAGGACCTGAGGTTCTGCACTCTGGACAGCTTGTCCTGCTAAAAGGAGACAGAGCTGAGGAGCAGAAGGTGCATCTTTCTTTATTTCCTTTCCTTCTGAAAGTTATGGTGTTCGCTTTACCCTGGGTGTCAGCATTCTCTGCCTGGGGAGGGGCCAAGAACACAATTCACAGTCTGCCATCCACCGCGGCTCCGCCGTGTCTTCCTGGATGATTCCCATGGAGTTAGCCTTGAACCCAGGGTGTCGGATCATAAACTGGAAGCAGCTCTGTTCTGAAACATTTCTTCTCTGTGACCATTCTTCATATAAATGACAATATCATCATCAAATTAAGCCCAAATCCAATTAGGTATTGTCAGCTTTTATTTTTGTCTATTTTTTACTTTTATTTTCATTTGTTTTTTATTAATTTAATTAAATAATTAATTAGTGTGTTTTGAGGGTGGGTGTTACTCGGGACTGAAGCTAGGAGCATTCTACCTCTAAGCTACACCCCCAACCCTATTTTATTTTTTTGAAACAAGGTCTCTCTAAGTTGCTGAGAGCCTTGCTAAGTTGCTAAGGCTGACCTCGAAGCTGCAGTCCTCCTGTCTCAGCCTCCCAAGTACTGAGGTTACAGGCGTGCAGCTTGTATTGATCTGGAGGAGAGAGGCCCATACACTTCCCAATGAAACCTTGTTCCTGCAGACTGGGCTGCATTCCTGATCTCAGGGACCGGCAGTTAGAGGCGGTCTCTCCATGCTGCAGGGTGGTCTCTGATTACTGGACACAAGAGAGAGAGAACCAGAACCAGAACCAGAGGGCCAGAAAACATACAAAAACAAAAACCAAAAAACCCCACCTAGACGGTTCCCTCTTGATTGTATTAAAAACTAAAACTTAGGCCACCCTTACTGACGGGGTAAGGCATGTAAATGGCACCCACTGGGTGTGTTAAGAAGGCTAAGGATGGCTGACACCAGACCCACTGAGCTCAGAGTAAGTGAAATGACACAGAATGCCTGCTGGGAGAAGGAATAAATGCAGGCAAGAGAGTGTTTTTGTTTTGTTGTTTTTTGTTTTGTTTATTTTGGTACTGGGGATTGAACCCAGGGACATTCTTCCTCCAAGCTACACCTTCAGCCCTATTTTGTTTTATTTTGCTAAGTTACTGAGGGTCTTTCTAACTTGCTGAGACTGACCTCAAACCTGCCATCCTCCTCTCTCAGCCTCTCAAGTATTGGGACTGCAGGCGTGGGCCACCACGCCCACCTAGGCAAGCTATTTTAAGCGTGTCGGAGCGGGCAGTCCTGGCTCACAGTGGAGCCAGCTCTGCAGTCCTGGCAGACCCAACTCAGACGAGATTGCTGCACTCCAGAGCTGATTTTCAACTGATCCTGGCCAAAAGAAATAGCAATTTCCATGGTTCAACTTCAGCCCTTCTGCCTGGGGTCTGTCTTCCAAGCCTCCCTGGCATACGGGTTTATTTTCCTGTCTCATACACACCCTATCCAAGCACTGCCTGTTGCTGTTGCTGGGTGGTCTCTTGCAATAGCAACAGCAGGAGCTGCACAAGTGTCCCTGTCTCTGGCATGGCCCTTGACCTCTTTCTTCGTCATGGTCTTTGATCTCTCTCTCTCCCCCATTTTTATTTATTTATTTATTTATTTATTTATTTATTTATTTATTTATTTATTTATTTTTTGTGGTACTGGGGATTGAACCCAGGGGCATTCTACCTCCGAGCTAAACCCCCAGTCCTGATTTTTATTCTTTATTTTGAAACAGGGTCTCACTAAGTTGCAGAGGGCCTCACTAAGTAGCTGAGGCTGGCTGCCAACCTGGATCCTCTGGTCTCAGCCTCCCAAGTACCGGGATTACAAGCGTGTGCCACCACGCCTGTCTCTTTGGGCTCTTTGACCTCTCTTTCTTTGGCATGGTCCTTGACCTTCTGGTCATTGGCATGGCCCTTGACCCCTTTCTTCGGCATAGTCTTTGACCTTTCTTTGGCATGGTCCTTGACCTCCCAGTCTTTGGCGTGGTCTTTGACCTCTTTCTTCATCATGGTCTTTAACCTTTTGGCGTGGTCTTTGACCTCCCAGTCTTTGGCATGGCCCTTGACCTCCCTGTCTTTGGCGTGGTCTTTGACCTCTTTCTTCATCATGGTCTTGGACCTCCCTGTCTTTGGCATGGCCCTTGACCTCCCTGTCTTTGGCATAGTCTTTGGACCTTTCTTTCTTTGGCCTGGTCCTTGACCTCTCTTTCTTCGGCCTGGCCCTTGACCTCTCTTTCTTTCCCTGCATCCTAACCTGCGCCCCTCCAGTTGGGATGCTACCACTCCGGGGTTGCAGGGCTCCTTGCATTAGTCAGCTTCCACCCCAGCTCACAGTGGAGCCCAAAGGGATCCACAGCAAAAAATCTTGTAATTATAATACAACAACAGAGAGGACACCTTTGGCTGAGTCTGCGGCGGGGCTGGGGTCTCTTTCTAATCACAGATATGTGTCTGCAGCCTCATCCAGACATGCACATACACAGCCCTTTCAGAAGGCCTTCTCCTGGTAACAGGGAAATCGCACATGGTCTCCCAGGCCACGTAGCTCAGCTACTTTTTTTTTAAAATAATAGCTGTAAATAGTGCATCTGGAGAGGCATTTTGAGATCAAAAGGGTTTACCTTGGCGGCCACTCTTTGGCACAAGATATATGCTGTTATGATATTGCAATCTACTGGGATAAAAATAACTCATGATGTCAAACTCTGGGCCCAGGAGTGCAGGCCTGGGGTGGGGGTGGGGGTGAAGGCAGGGGGTGGCCAGGCCCCCAGCTTCTGCAGAGACGAAAATAGAGCGCTAATAGCCTGCGGTGACATGCAAGAGAGTGGGAAGTGGACAGACACTTTTATAAAGAATCCGGCGCTGTGCATCTGCTAAGTCTCCATTCTTTTCTATCCCCCAGGTCTATTTCTGGCTTCTCTTCACACTCCACCGGCAGCTTCTCCGAATAAAGAGCCTTTCTCCTGCCTGCCCTGACCTCCAACCAAGCTCTGAAAGAGGCAGGCCGAGGATGTTTGTGTGTCTGGAGTTTTAATTGAAAAAACATACCCCCCCACCCACCCACACAAACGGAAAGAAGCAGAGGAAGAGAACCTCTTCGCAGTGCTGGAGTGTCGCCGGCTTTGGGTTGAGGGTCTCTCTGGCGGAACGCAATACAACAGCGTCGCCACGTGGTTGACGCGCAGAACTGCAGGGGTAAGCGGGTTGTCGGCTAATGAATTCTAGAATTCGAAAGGCAGAGGTCAAAGCAAAATTACAGACCTTGAAAGTTAGTACCTCTCTGATTAAAGTGGCTGAGATTAGCTTCTTCTTTCTGTGATTTAGAGTTTATAATTCACAGCTGAATCTATGAGGAGAGTGAGGGAAGTAAATACTACCCACGAATTTGAAACTTCTGTCCAGAAATAGAAAAACTGAAAATTTGAAGTGTATGACCTTCCACTCAAATTAAGATCCTTGAAAGCCGGTTATGGTGGTGCACGCCTGTAATCTCAGTACTTGGGAGGCTGAGACAGGAGGATTGCAGGTTCCAGGACAGCCTTAGCAATTTAGTGAAGCCAAGACCCTATTTCAAAGTAATAAATAAAATAGGACTGGGGATCTAGCTCAGAGGTAGCATGCCACACACACACACACACACACACACACACACACACACACACACACACACATACACACACACACACACCACACACACACACACACACACACACACATTCTTAGAAAGCAAAATTTATTTGGAAAAATGTATGAATGTGATCATTTTGTCACAAACTATAAAATGTGTGATTCTACTTACAATTTTTTTGGAAGGGTACTAGAAATTTTTTGGTACTGGGAATACCCAGGGGCAATCCTACCTTCGAGCTACACCCCCAGCCTTTTTTATTTTGAAACAGGGTCTCGCTAAGTTGCTAAGGGTTTTGCTGAGTTGCTGAGATTGGCCTCGAACCTGTGATCCTCCTAATTAAACTTATTAATCAAAATTCAGACTTTCTTCTTTTTGAAACTTCCTGTATACAAATTTTAACTCGCAGAAGCAATAGATTAGGTTGTTATTCTCTCTGTGGTGGCAGAGACAAGATTAAAGTGCTCAAGATTCTCTGTGTCTATATTTTTATTTCATATATTCATTGCATCTGCAAAAATAGAGTTTTATCTTTCCTTTTAATAAGCCAGTTGTAAATCCCACAGAATGCAAGTAAGAGTTTTAATGAGTTGTACAGTAAGGGACTTGACCCCAAATCTAAATCTATGTCTAACGATCCTAACCAAAGGACTTGTCAGAAAAATAAATGTCATCATGTGCTTTGTTAGCAGTAACAGAATAACCAAGACTGTGTAATTTATTGTGGACAGAACTCCAGTGTCAAGGTCCCCACCTGGGAGGATGGAGCCAGCGGTCTAATCCCTCCTTCAGGGACAGGACTCTTCACGCCATTAAAACGGTACCTGAATTTCCACAGGTGTTCTGGAGGGGACAGGCATTGGCACTATGCAGGAAGGGAGGAGATGCTTCTCAAAGAGGTGAAGAAAGTGTTTTCAATTCATGTCCTGACGCTGTCTGGGCAGGAGGTCAAAGCATCCAACCTTCTGGTGGTTAAAGAATAACCCGAGAGAAACTACCAAGGGCGGCCGCACAGACTCCCACGCACGGCCCCTCGAGGTGGCACCTGATGTGGTTCTAAAGCATCTCAGCCTTGTGGACTTTAGAATACGATCTCTCGGTTTCCCCGGGGTGTCGTGTCTCTTGGGGACAGAGTTAACATTCGCAGCACTTGAGAGACTGAGCTACAGTTCAGGATTCCAAATCTGCAGCTAAAAATAAAGCTGCTAAAATCAACTTGAAATGTTCTTTCTACCTTCTCTCCATGTAGAAAAAGCTACACGGAAAGAGAAATCACAATAGGAAAATGGTTTGGTTGCTGATTCTGGAATCAGAGCCCTGGGGATGTGGGAAAGGATCTAAATGACTAATATCACCGAGCCGTGATGGCCTGCCTGCCCATCTCGATGGTGGCATGCCTGCCACTCTGCCTGCTTTCTTAGGTCCGGTTCCCCAGAAGCAGGCTCTAGGACAAAGGCTCATGTGAAAGTTTGAATATATACTGTGTTGGGGATTGAATACAAGGACATTCTATCTCCAACTATACCTCCAGTCTCTCCCTCCCCTGTAAATTTGGAAACAAGTTCTCCCTAAGTTGCTGAAAGTCTTGCTAAATTGCTAAAGCTGGCCTTGAGCCCACAATCCTCCTGTCTCAGCTTCCACTGGCATGAACCACTGCAACCTACATTCTTTAAAAATGTATTTTTACATTTTTAAATGTATTTTTACATTTTAAATGTATTTTTACATTTTAAAATGTATTTTTACATTTTACATTTACAGCAACAAATGTGTATGAGGGTGTGGAGAAATGGGAACCATAATACATTGTTTGTGGGATTGCAGATTAGTGCAACCACTTTGGAAAACAGTATGGAGGATCCTCAGATGAATAGGAATGAACCTACCATATGATACCATTTCTGGGTATCTACCCAAAAGAATTGAAACCAAAATATCAGATGTATCTATGGATCATACCCTGCAAAGACCCTTTGCCTGTGTACCAGGCCCTGGAACCCTACACAGGGAGATCTACTGAAGTCTTTCTCCCATCATTCTCAGATGGGGAGACCAACATTTTCTATAATATGTTATCCAACCCTTCCCCTCTTCCATAGATACAAACTATCATGTGTATCTATGTTTATAGCAGCACAATTCACAATTGCCAAACTATGGAACCAGCCAAGATGTCCATCGACAGATGAACAGATTACAAAACTATGGGATATGTACACAATGGAATTTTACTCAGCCATAAAGAAGAACAGAATCATGTCATTTGCAGGGAAATGGATGAAACTGGAAAACATTATGTTAAGTGAGATTAGTCAGTCACAAAAAGTAAAAATGTGGATGTTCTCCCTAATATGCAGAAGCTAAGAGAAAGTAGGACAAAGGAAGGACTCTAGAGGAAGAAGGAGAAACCTTAGATGAGCAAAGAAAGTGACTTAACTGAAGGTTATGGGGGAGAGGGAAACACCTTAATGCACATGAAGTACTTTCACAAGCATATCAAAGTCAATCACTAAACCTTGGACATGAGAAGGCAGGACGGGGGGAGGAAATGGGGCGGGAATTGGGGAAGGGTTAAATGAGAGACATGTGGATGTATGTCTCTACCAGCTTGAACCTCATTAAGATGTATGATTACAATGCACCAATAATAAATAAGGAAATCATCTTCAGGATAAAGGCCACAGACAACCAGGGTTAATAATAGGGATCATACCCTGCAAAGACCCTTTACCTGTGTACCAGGCCTTGGAACCCTACACAGGGAGATCTACTGAAGTCTTTCTCCCATCATTTTCAGATGGGAGACCAACATTTTCTATAATATGTTATCCAACCCTTCCCCTCTTCCAACATACACACACACACACACACACACACACACACACACACACACACACGTCCTCCAGAATTCTGTTTTATTTTACCCCAGAGAAATTTCTTTTTCCAAAAAAAAAAAATAAATAAAGTGAAGAAATTGTTCTTTATAATGGGAGGACAGAAAAATCTTTCTTGACCCAGATCTTTCTAATACTCTACCATCAGGGTCAAAAGTGGGAAGGTATCTAAAGTGAAATTTCTATCCAACACCCTCAAACTAAGGACAGACTTTAGCTGATTATCATAAAGTTTGGTGTTTCTTTGTTTCGTAGAGAAGATGAAGTTAAGAGAGAAAAGAAACAGGTCCATTAGCAAAAAGAGGAATTCTTAAACTTGAGGGTGAATGTGATGGCTCATACCTGCAATCCCAGTACTTGGGAGGATGAGACAGGAGGATTGTAGGTTTGAGGTCAGCCTCAACAACTTAGCAAGACTCTCAGCAATTTAGATAGACCCTGTTTCAAAATAAAAATGAATAAACAAGAGCCGGGCGTGGTGGCGCACACTTGTAATCCCAGCATTCGGGAGGCTGAGACCGGATGATCCGGGTTCGCAGCCAGCCTCAGCTACCTAGTGAGGCACTCCACAACTTAGTGAGACCCTGTTTCAAAATAAAGAATAAAAAATAGGGCTGGGGGTATAGCTCAGAGGTAGAATGCCCCTGAGTTCAATCCCCAGTACCGAAAAAAAAAAGAATAAACAAACAAACAAACAAAAAGTACTAGAGATAGGTATAGTTCAGAGGTAGAATGTCCCTGGGTTT
>PVLC010021139.1:0-28349 GCA_004027655.1 Graphiurus murinus
ACTGGGGATTGAACTCAGAGGCATTCTACCTCCGAGCTATACCCCCAGCCCTATTTTTTATTCTTTATTTTGAAACCGGGTCTCACTAAGTTGCGGAGTGCCTCACTTAGGTAGCTGAGGCTGGCCGCGAACCCGGATCCTCCGGTCTCAGCCTCCCAAATGCTGGGATTACAAGCGTGCGCCACCACGCCCGGCTACTAGAATAACATATTCTTTAAAAAATCAGGGGTAAATAAACATGATTAAGGAAGTACTGAATCTGAACCCTAGATGTCTGTATTTTCAGCAAGTATCCTAGCTGATTCTTAACTGCAGATGAATTTGAGAACACATCTTTTATTCGTACAACTCATGTCTCACATTTAAATACTAGCATATCACATTTTTTCATCAAAGGTATATATCTTTGGTGAATCTGCAATCTATTTTGGGGGAAACTAGGTTAAGAAGTGAAATAATAACTAGATATTACTTATCTAGTATTTATCACAAAGTGTTCAGTCAAGAGTTCAGACTCAATGTACCTGGGTCATAATTGTTGTTATAGTGGAAGAACTTTAGGACCTGGAAAAAGAATGTGAGACCACGAGTGCTTGTTTAGGTTATTGTTTCAGGAAGAATATAAGGAGAAAAAAAGAGACATAGAGACAGACAGGGTAGGGAGGGAGGATAAATGAGAAGCAGGTTATAACCTATGTTGTGACTGCATTCTAAATGTTTGTGAGTTACTGACTTGGAGTCTGAAACTCATTTTCCCACAGAAATAATATACTAAAGGGAAGACTGACTAGTAAATCTATGTAAACCACCATGGAATGTGAGGAGAATATATTTACTTTGAAAATGATACTTTTTCCATCCTGTAATAAAACCAGAACAGAGAAAAGCATCTGAAATGCAAAAGGAGGCTGCTGAGGAGCGCTGCCTTCCGCAGGGCCGTCCTGCCTCTCCTCTGCCGGAAGCCTACCCTGGTTTGCATTTGCTCTTGCCTGGACACCTACCCACGTTCTTCAACACTTATCCCTGTCTAGAGCTGTTGCACTAGAATACATTTTTTTTTAATCAAAGAAAGCATGGCTCTTCAAATTCTAACCTTTTCTATCTTTTTTCCCTCTCCCATCAGATTCTTCTAATGCTTGGATTTAGTGGTGAGAGAAACCCTCTCATAGAGGCTTCTGGCCTAGTCAGGGGAGACAGATGGTAAAAGTATAGCAAGACAGAAGCTAAATTACCAGGAGCTAAGACTGGGTATGGTAGGGAAGGGGTAGTGGAGGTTATGAGATGCAGTCTTTCCTCTTAACCCAGCAGATAGAAAACAAGGAGTGAGGCCAGTCTGCCAGATGAGGGGAGGACAGGAGAGGGTGCTTCTTCCCTTTCCTACAGCTCCTCTCTCTTTCTGAAGAATGGCAAAGAAAAAGTCAGGTTTCCTAAGCAAGCATCCATCGTCTTTGGGGGAAAGCAAAGAATACATTATGCATCTTAACAATTGCCAATGTCTGGCTATAATTTTTCTGGTCCATATTCTCTTCCAAATAAGAACAGGTAGCATTATAAACTATTCTGTTATTTTGACCATTAGTTAAAACTGGGTTGCTAGGAGAAATATTACGTTGCAGAGATTGATCATTGCCATGTGGAAGAGTTTTGAAAATAGAGAGGAAAATATTGAATGTTTATGTATTTTGTGAGGCAAAGAAATGAAGATTCTTGCAATTAGTGTGAATACTGGGATTAAGTAGGTTAAGTATTTGTAATGAATGATTCTGTCAAACTAAAAAAGTTATGTTCAATATATTTGTTTTGCAATGTGGCAGCCAAGAAAATTAATGGAGCTTAAGTTAGAAGAACAGAAACTCTTAGAAAAATGCTTTAAAGCTAATTAAGCCAAGCTTATGGCTGCCTGATGGTTATTCATCCCTGTAAGAGGATTGATGCGTATGAACACTACCTCCTGGAATTCAGATTGAGATCAAAGGCTGTATTTCATTAGGAAATAATCCTATTACTTTAAAGTACAAGTATATTTCCATGCCAGTACTTCTATAAAGACTAATATTGATCAATCCTAAAAATAATTCAATCCTAAAGGGTAACTTACTTTCTAAGTGGTAAATTTATATCCAACTAACTTCAGTCTAGTTAACTGTAAACTCATTTCTAACACTTGCTAAATTTATTATAACTGGTTGCAACCATAAATGACTATGTTTATGGATTATACTCTTTGGATCATTTGTTCTACAAGCATTTACTTAGTATGTACTTTGTGCCAGACATTATACTAGTGGAGGAGAATGTAAAGATGAATTAATTATGGCCCTGACCTCAAAAAATCAGATGGGTGAATACAGGACAACACAGTCTGGAGGCTGTGGAAGTAGGCAAGGGCTTGAAAAGTTACAGAAGATGTGTATAACCCTAGATGAATTTAGGAGCATCACGGAAGGGGATGTGTTCTAAGAGCTTTAGTTAGTTATAATTCACATACAATATAGCTCATCAACTTTTTGTGTGGTTGGTATTAGGAATTGAGCCCAAGGATGTTCTATTACTGAGCTACAGCTGCGGAGATTTTTATTTTTTGTTTTGAAATAGGGTCTCGCTAGGTTCCCATATGCTGGTATTGAACTTGCAATCCTCTTGTCTTTGGTTCATCTATTTAAATGATCTAGGGTGCATTCTCAAGTGCTCTCTTGACCAAATTTTGGAAGATAAACCGTAGTTGGCTAGTTGTTTGGAGCATGTAGCATGTTCCAAAACATAGGCGTTAAAGGAAGCATAGTGTTCTTGTAAGAGCCAGGGCTTCAAGTTTGAGCTGCCTGGGGTACACATAGAGGAGAGGATAGAAACAGATGAAGCTGAAGGGCAGGTAGAGGTCAAATCAACGAGGACCTTGCAAGTCTGTGCTACATAGAGTTAAATCCCATAGTAATGAGGCTGTCATTGAACCTGCGATCTTCCTGTTTCAGTCTCCCAAGTATTAGAATTACAGATATGTGTCACCAGGTTCAGCTGAGACTAATTTTAAATGAATTTAAACAGTATTAGCAGGGCTTAAGGATCAACTGGGTGTGGGTAAGATGGAAGATCACGCTCAACATCTTAGTGTATGGATGAGGACAGAAAAACACTTGAGCAATAAACAAGGAATAAAACAAGAAGAATCAGTTTTAACCTCAGACCACTTAAGATATTTTCAAATGAAACATATCTAGATAATGATAAAGACATTTGAATAGGTCATCTATGTCTTTGAGTAATTGGAATAGATTTTTAAAAATAGGACTAATAAAATTTTAATAAGAAAGAGTATATATGCCATGTGACTTGTATTCCTAGCACTTGCGAGGCAGAAACAGGAGGATCATTGGACCCCAGGAGCTTGAGAACAGCCTGGGCAATGTAGTGAGACCCCATCTCAAAAGAAGAAAAAAAAAAAAAAAACAGTTGGATTTACGAAAGCTTTTGTGGATGGTCATTTTAGTAGGTTTCAAATTTTACCTTAAATGAAAACAAAGAGTCTTTATAGATGTAATTAAATGAAGCATCTTATGATAGGAAAATTATCCATCTGGGCTGGTTGGAGTGGTGCACCCACAAGTCAAGGAATGTTGGCAGCTACTAGAAACTGAAAGAGGTAAGAGATAGATTCTTCCTTAGAACCTCTGTGGGGAGTATCGCCCTGCTAAGATTGTGATTTTAGACTTCTAGCCATCTGAACTTTGAAAGAATAGCATTCTGGTATTTTAGGCCACCAAGTTTATGGTAATCTGTTAAAGCAGCCCTTGGCAAATAATACCTTAGGTTTTTCATTCAGGCTAGTTCTTACCAATAATTTGATGTAATAAACTATGTAAAATGCATTTGAGTATAGATTGGTATACATTGCCAATTTGTGGTAGTCCATTTATTTATCAAAAACATTGGGTTTAATAAGCCAGATGTGATGTTGCACCTCTATAGTCCCAGCACTCAAGAGGCTCAAGGTAAAAGGATCACTCGGGACAAGTCTGAGCATTTTAGTTAGAATGCTTTTCGAAGGAAAAAGAAAGAAACAAAACAAAACAGTTAGGCTCATAGCAAATCAAAAAATAACTTGGTTTAACTGACAATTCTGTTGAAAGCAATACTCTAGAGATACCAGTATTTTCTGTACCATCAATTTTGTTAAACTTTTACGTGTTTTTAAATTTTAATTTGTCCATTTCATGTATATTTGCATTATTATATTTACTAATTTTAGCTCATATTTCTTCTCTGTCCCATTCATCATATTGCAAAGTTGAGATAGTTTTAAACACGTGATACTTAATGTACTAAGTACATAAATTATAGTTAATAAAATAATATATGAACATATGCATAAAAGGATCCATACAGATAAACATCCTTGGATTTAATCATTTCCCAATTACTTTGCTTATACTCCATGAGCTTATGATGTCTGTTATGTTCAATTTTTGCTTATCTGTATTTTATTGCTTTCCTGAGCATATGCATTTCGTAATGCATTATTTAAAAATTAAGCAAGGACTCTGAGTGTTTTTCATGGCTTCTTTCTTATTAAAAGATGCTAAGGTTGCTCAGTTACATTTGAACTTTTATGCCAAGGAATGAAGTTCAGTTTGTTTTGAAGAATCCTCAGTTATTGGAAATGTGTTTTCCTAACTTCTCAAAAATCAGTCTGATTTTATCTTAGCCAAGTGGATGGTGGGAGCACAGCAATCAAAAGGCAGCAATAAACAAAATTCACCAGTAGTTGAAAAAATGATAAGAAATAACCATTTTCAACTCAATCAGCTTTTGGACAAAATTATCATGTTCATCACCTAGTTTGCTTTGGCCAATTGTTGCCAGTCAAATTAATTACAAGATCAAGATGTACATTGCTTCTTTATCATAGCTACTCTTGTTCTGGTGTTCCTGCCTTGCTATAGTTTAACATTTTTCACCTCACAGTCTGAGCTGTTCACTTGCTAGTTTCCTGTTCACCAGCCAGCCAGCCCCATGTACACACTAAGCCTATGGCTCACAGTGAAGATTTATAGGCAGGGATTCGGTTCCACTGTGTTTGCTGAGATTCTTGGAGCTCCGTCAGAATAGAAAAAGGAAGCACATTTTCTGAATCTATGAAGGTGAGTACGTATTTATTAATTAATGATACTTTAGCCTTTTTATTGTGGAAATCTTTGCTGTCTCAGTTTCCCCAGAACAAACACATGAGTTTCCCTGCAGTATGTCTGAGACATTAGCACATAAGGTCTTTTGTTATTTCCTTTCCTCATGCCTTTTAAATACTTGCTAAATCACATATTGTGCTTGTCTTAATGGTGTAATGTTGACTACTAAGCTGGTCCAAGTCATTCTTCACCGAAGAGACAACTAGATCTTTTGTTTAATCACCTTTTCCATGATCCCATGAATTGCCATAGCATTTTTATGCATAAAGGTAGAAGGCACTTATATAATTCTGGGGGAAAATTAGACGTTAGTTGCTCTCCTGGTTTCTGATGTGGGACAATTCATTTTATTAAGCTAGTATTGTAGAGATGGCTGCATTTGTCACTTTACTGTCTTTTTTATTTAGATTATGAAGAAAGGTATAAGGAAAGATACCACATAGTTCTTTTGTTCTTATTTGAGTTGCAATTGTGTGGTAAGATTTTTAAGTCTTTTGTACAGATTTGTAATACTTCTTTCCAACCCTCTTTCAGATTCTGGGAGGAGGACATCCTTGGTATGTGTTGAGTGAACCAACCTTAACATGAAACTCATATCTGATGTTAGGAATTTCACACAGCACTTCTTAGTGAGAAGACAAATCCCTCTCAACAATTTAAGTGACAGAATTTGAGAATTCAGTTGTTTTTATTATCATAATAATACCCTGCTATTTTTAGTGATTATGTTTTAAAACAAGATTTAGAATAATTTAGAATACATTTTGAAATAAGCTTTACCTAAACTAATGTGCATGTTCAGTTTATCTATAGCAGTGATTAAATTTGCAAGCAATATCTAAAAATTTTTGATCTCCCAAAATATGATACTTGACATTGTAATAACTAGAAATATGTTGTTTTCTTTCATTTTACAAAGCAAATGTTTGCCATTGCCTGTATACGCTAATAAAACCACACCAGGTTTAATCATGGATTTGTTTGTTTCTTTTCTATTTTGAATAATATAAGTGCCATTGGCATAGCAAAATTGGACCACCATCAAACAACTTTATAAAGCAACATCATGGATTTTAAATTTAGAAACTCTGTGTCTATGGCAGTGATAATTTTTTGTGTGTATTTTTCTAAAGAAATAATTGAGGGCAGATTCTGGGGATTGAACCCAGGGGCATTCTACCTCTGAGCTTCATTTCTCCCTTTTTTATTTTGAAACAGGTTCCTATTAAATTGCTGAGGCTGGCCTCAAATCTGTGATCCTCCCATTTCAATCTTCCAAGTACTATGATTACAGGTGTGCACCACGATGCCTGGCTAAAGAAATATGTTTAAATGTCAAATTGAAAGAATCATTGATAAACATTAAAATAAATTTATTTAAAAATTTCTTACTGGATCTCTTTATAATTTTGTGTGTGGGTGGGGGGTACTGGTATTGAACCTAGGGACATTCTACCTCTGGCTGTACCCACATCCCTATATTTACCTTTTATTTTGAAATAGTGTCTCTTTAAATTACCAAGGGTCTTGCTAAGTTGCTGAGGTTGTCTGTGAACCTAAGATCCTCCTGTCTTAGCACCCCAAGTACTGGGACTACAAGTGTGTACCACCACTACTGGCTATCTCTTTATAATTTGAAAAAGGTTTTTTTGAGCCCTGGAATTACGAGACAAATAAATGCAATTGGAAATTTGAAATAATGCATGGTTAATTATCAGAATGGATAACGCATCCTGAGAGTAAATCAAATCTCATTGTTACTTTGGTAACCACAGTGGTCTCACTGGCATGGGGATCAATTACACTCATCTTTGATTTGAAGAGATTGCATGAGGGAAACTTACCTTTCCATGTGTACAGGATATTGAGTCTAGATTCCAAGGCTTGGTATCATGTAAGTAGACTTGGACTTTAGCCCTATAAATTATGTTTTTTAGTCGTACAGGGACCAAGGGCAGTCATACATCCATTTCATTTAAAAAAGCTTTGATTGCTAAGAAATATTCATACAAAATTATTTGATTAGTCCAAATACAGTCTCCATTCTCCATGCCTGACAATTACAGAATTATCAAAGCAGTGTTACACAAGATAAAGCATATTTATTTTAACATGGGATTTATGAGTCATGTAAGTTACTATTTTAGCAGACGAAATTAATATAATTTTCATCCATTCTATGTTCAGTGAATTTGGAAATAGCTACATTTTTGTAATAGAGTACACATTTTAATAATTAGATAATTTCATTCTGTCCCTTTCTTAATGTTTTGAGAAACATTGTTGAAATGATTGTGTTTCCCATAATGAATGGCTAATGCTTGATGCTTCTGGGAGTCAGTGCCAGAAAATCATTTATGTTTGGATCCTTTAAGGGAGGGTGAAATCCAGAGAATATCAGAAAAGATATTGGTTGCTTATATTAATATGCATTTTATTTTGGCAATCAGTTAAGCTTCTAATAATTAGGTAACTGACTGCCAAAGGTTCTAGGTATTTAGCTGACTTATAAAAATGATTTTTCTATTTTTGGATACTTAAGTGTTCTGTTATTTGAAACAAAAACACATAGTTAAGTCATACTTAATTGTTTATACTCCTTTAACGTTCTTTCTTTCTTTCTTTTTATGTCTGTCTGTCTTTCTGTTTTTCTTCTTTTTGTTCTGGGGATTGAAGCCAACCTCTGTGCTATACTTCAGACCCATTTTATTTTTTATTTTGAAACAGATTCCCATTAAGTTACTCAGGCTGGCCTTGAGCCTGCAATCCTCCTTTCTTAGCCTCTCAAGTACTGGGATTACAGGTGTGAACCACCACATTTGGCTGCTGTTTTAATTTAGGTTCTTTAAAATGCTTTTGACATAAATATGCACAGTTTAGTGGTTCTAGAGAAAGATCTAGTTTAATATAAGATTATATTAATTACTGGTCAAAATGCATTTCAGAAGTCATATGCTATTCTAATGATTCACAATTAATTTAATCCAATGGAAGTTCTCAAAAAAGGATACTGGAATATAGAATTTTCTTTAATCAATGTATTTGAACATAAGGATTATTGGACTTTTTCAATGAAAGTCTCTTTATTGTTAGTGAAGTATAAGAAGTAATTTGATAAACTAATTAATATTAAATTTTATTTTTATTTTTTTATTAATTGGTGCATTGTAATCATACATCTTTGTTAGGTACAAGATAATAAAGGCATATATACACACATTTCTCATTTAGCTCCTTCCGCAATTCCCACCCCACTTCCTCGCCCTCTCTCCTTTTCGAGTTCAGTTTAGTGATTGACCTTGATATATTTGTGAAAATACATCATGTACATTCAGGTGCCCCCTCCCACCCGGCATCCATCATCTTCAGTTAAGTCAACTTCTTTGCTTATCTAGGGTTTCTCCTTTTTCATCTGGAGACCCTCTTATGCCCCATCTTCTCCCTAGCATCTGCATATTAGGGAGAACATATGCTTTTTTACTCTTTGTGGCTGACTAATCTCACTTAACATTATTGTTTTCCAGTTCCATCCATTTCCCTGCAAATAACATAATTTTGTTCTTCTTTATGGCTGAGTAAAATTCCATTGTGTACATATCCCATTGTTGTGTAATCCATTCATCTGTCAATGGACATCTTGGCTGTTTCCATAGTTTGGCAATTGTGAATTGTGCAGCTATAAACATAGATAAACGTGTCGGTCTGATAATTTGGTTTCCATTCTTTTTGGTAGATACTCAGAAGTGGTATTGCTGGATCATATAGTAGGTTCATTCCCATTCATCTGAGGATCCGCCATACTCTTTTCCAAAGTGGTTGTACTAATTTGCAGTCTCACCAACAATGTATTAGGGTTCTCACTTCTCCACACCCTCGCCAGCATTTGTTGTTGTTCGTGTTTTTTATGATTGCCATTCTGATTGGGGTAGGTGAAATCTCAAGGTAGTTTTGATTTACATCTCTCTGATTGCTAATGATGTTGAAATTTTCCTCATGCATTTATTGGCCATTTGTATTTCTTCTTTTGTGAAGTGTCTATTTAGTTCCTTTGACCATTTTTTGACTAGGTTATTTGTTTTCTTGGCTGTGAGTTTCTTGAGTTCTCTGTATATCCTAGATATTAGTCCTCTATCAGATGAGTAGCTGGCAAAAATTTTTTCCCACTCTGTGGGCTCTCTGTTGAGGTTATTGATAGTTTCCTTTGCTGTACAGAAGCTCTTCAGTTTAATACAATCCCATGTATTGATCTTCCTTTGAGTTGCTTGTGCTTTGAGGGTCTTGTTGGGAAAGTTTTACCTGTGCCTATGTGTTGAAGTGTTGGTCCTATGCCCTCTTCAAGTAGCTGCAAGGTCCCTGGCCCGACTTCCAGGTCTTTGATCCACCTTGAGTTGATTCTTGTACAGGGAGAGAAAGTGGGGTATATTTCCATATCCCTGCATATGGTTAACCAGTTTTGCCAACACCATTTGTTAAAGAGGCTATCTTTTTTCCAGTGTATATTTTTGACTGCTTTATCAAAAATCAATTTACTGTAAGCACGTGGGTCTACTTCTGAATCTTCTATTCTGCTCAATTGGTCTGTGTGTCTGTTTTTGTGCCAATACCATGCTGTTTTTATTACTGTGGCTTTGTAGTGGAGTTTGAAGTCAGGTATTATGTACCTCCTGCATGGTTCTTGTTGCTAAGAACTACTTTGGTTATCCTGGGCGTTTTGTCATTCCAAATGAATTTAAGGACTGATTTTTCTATGTGAGGAGTGACCTTGGTAATTTCATGGGTATTGCATTGAATCTGTAGATCACTTTTGGGAGGATGGCCATTTTGATGATATTTATTCTGCCTATCCAAGAGCATGGAAGATATTTCCATCTTCTAAGGTCTTCATCAATTTATTTTTTCAACTTTTTATAGTTTTCCTTATAGAGGTCTTTTACCTCTTTGGTTAGGTTTATTCCTAAGTCTTTTATTTTTCAGGATGCTATTGTGAGTGGAATTGTTTTCTGGATTTCTTTTTCAGTGGATTTATGGTTGGCACACAGGAAAACTTCTGATTTTTTTTAAGATTAATTTTGTATCCAGACACTTTGCTGAATTTGTTGATCAGTTCTATAAGTTTTTTGGTTGAAGTTTGTTGGGTCTTCTAAGTATAGTATCATGTCATTTGCAAAAAGGGATAGTTTTAGTTCTTCTTTCCCTATTTTTACCCCTTTGATTTCCTTGTCTTGCCTTCTTGCTCTGGCTAGAGTCTCAAGTACTATATTGAACAGAAGAGGTGATAATGGACATCCTTGTCTTGTTCCTGTTTTTAGTGGGAACTCTTGCAGTTTTTCTCCATTTAATATGATGCTGGCTGTAGGCCTATTGTATATTGCCTCTATAATTTTGAGGTATGTTCCTTCTATTCCGATTCTCTGTAGTGCTTTTAGCATGAATGGGTGTTGGATCTTGTCAAATGCTTTTTCAGCATCAATTGAGATGATCATGTGATTTTTGTCTTTGATTCTTTTTATGTGGTGTATTACATGGATTGTTTTTTGTATGTTGAACCAGCCTTGCATCCCTGGGATGAACCTGACATGGTCATGGTGTATAATTTTCTTGATGTGGTTTTGAATGTGCATTGCTAGTATTTTGTTTAGCAGTTTTGCATCTATGTTCATCAATGTAAAGGAGTCTGAAGATAATAATTCATTCTGAAAACCATGAATAATTTCCTTATCACAGTAGTTTTTATTCCCCCTCTGTGCTATCTATTTATAAAAGAAAACACTTGATGGATTTAGGTGGAACTTAAAGAACTTCTGAACAATATATTTTTAAGCTGGAATAACTGACACACAGAAGGGGGGAGTCTTCCCTAGGGAATTTTAGCAATGGCGCAGGTTCACACTGAGATGTGGAGTGGAGTTCTAATTCCTGCTGAACAATCATAGAACGTATGGCACTCTGACAGGTGGTCTGAGATGCAATACTTATTCTCAGGTTAGAAAAATGGAAAGTTCACTTGAGAAACATACTGTGCAGAGGTGTATATAAAAATCCTGGAATGAGCAAAAACTCTTAAAAGCCATTGAAGACAAGTGAATTAATTATGAGGGGCAGAGTATTATAGATTTTGGTCAAGGGCTAAAGATTGATGAGAAATTAATCTCTGTAGTAATTTTTACGAAGAGGAACATAAAATTGGTCATGGGAATATGTAATTGTAGATTATCATAAATCAAACTTAAAAATACCTTGTTGACTATTCTAAATTAACACCTAAAATACAGATAATTTTTAAGAGTCTCTCTTTCTTGATGCAGAACACTGTTTTTTAAGCTGTGATTCACAGAGTGCCTTACTCAGAATCACTGAAGAGCTAGGCATGGTAGAGCACTCCTGGAATCCCAGTACTTGGGAGGCTGAGATAGGAAAGTCATAGATTTGAGCCCAGCTTCAGCAACTTAACAAGACTCTCCACAACTTAGCAAGACCATATTTAAAAATAAAAAATATGAAAGGCTAGGGTTGTCACTTAGAAGTAGAATGCTCGTGCAGTACCAAAAAAAGAAAAATCCCCAGAGATCTGTTAAAATTCTGGGCTTATCCCCATACTGATGAATCAGAATCAGGCCCTAGAAACTACATTTTTAATGCACCATATATATTTTAATGTACCCTAAGGGTAAGTAAATCTTATGGGGCAGGCTGATCAAAAAGAGGAATATGAAAATAGTGGAAAGACACAAATTACTAATGTACTAGAGGGTAACAATTTTAGTGATATTGGTAGCGGAAAATAAAATTATGGCATTATCTTACTATCTTTTTTAGGCCCTATGTGCTTTAATATCTTTCTCTAGTAAAGCCTTAGTACTGCTATGAATGATACTATGAAATTATAATTCCAAATGGATTCTTCCATTTCCTTTGTGTGTTTAAAATATTTTGTGTACAGTCATGCATTTCATGATGATATTTCAGTCAACAAGTCACATATGAAATGGTGGTTCCATTAAATTATAATGGAGCAAAAACTTTCTATCGCCTAGTGATGTAGCTGTTATAATGTCATAGTGCAACACATTGCTCACATGTTTACAGTGATGTTGGTGTAAACAAATCCAAGCTAATGTGTATGAGGATGTCTTAGTTTTTAACAAGGAAGTTCAAAAATAAAGAATATGAACATCATATATATGTATATAGTTTTGGCACTAAGAAGCAAACCCAGGAGCATTCTACTTCCAACTAAAACTTCAATCTTATTTATTTATTTGAAATAGGCTCTCACTAAGTACTGGGATTATGGGCATGTGCCACCATACCTGACTAGAAAAACTGTATTTTAAAATAGAAAAAAATGTTTATAAACTAAGGATATGAAGAAAAAAATTTGTAGAGCTGTATAATGTGTTTCTGTTTTAAACCAAGTGCTGTTACTAAAAGACTAAAAGTTTAGTAGTTAAAAAGTTGCAATAAAGCTGGGCTTGATAGGGCACCTTTCTTTTGAAGGATATATTTCTATAAGGGGAATTGATAGTTTAAAATATAGCCTATACTTTATTCCTGAATTTAAACAAAAAATATCTAGTGTTTCGCCCAGTATGATATTGAGCCATTTTCTTTTTAATTCAGATTCTGAATTTAATTTAATTCACATTCTGATTTATGAAGTTCTATTTCTAGAATAGAAATAGAGAAATTTTCTAGTGAGGCACTCCGCAACTTAGTGAGACTCGGTTTCAAAATAAAGAATAAAAAATAGGGCTGGGGGTGTAGCTCGGAGGTAGAACGCCCCTGAGTTCAATCCCCAGTACTGAAACAAACAAACAAACAAACAAAAAAAGAAATAGAGAAGTTTTCACAAATAATGTATGATAAATTTTACACAATGTGTTTTAGTATCTTTTGAGATTATTTTAGATGCTTCTCCTCTCAGTTATTAATATAGTAATCTACCATGAGCACTGCATGTTATGTAGATTTATTTCTTAATGTTGAATACTTCTTTCATTCTGAAACAAACCCTACATAGTTATGATTGTTTTAATGCTACATGATGACTTATGAATACTCATTCTAATGAAAAAATTTGTATTTATATTAACAAACTAGATCCATTTGTAGATTTCTTTTTTAGGTATTATTCTTGGCTGGTTTTAGTATTAGTGTCCTCATAATTTGAATTTAGATTATCTTCAAGTTTTTAATGACTTAGGGGAGTTTAAATTTTTAAATTATGTAGTACTCTCTGGCCTATAACATGATATAATATTTTTGTGGTGGGCAAAATAATGCATCTCTTTGTCTGTCCCATAAAGATATCTACATATTAATTCCTGGAACCTGTAAATATGGTATCATATATGGAAAGGGATTATGTAGATATGATTAAGGTTAATGATCTTGAAGTAGGGGATACTATTCTGGTTTATATTAGTGGTTCCAATCTAATCACAAGTAATTAAAGGTGGAAAAACTTGTTTCTAAAACAGGTGACTGTGAGAAGGCCCTGCCCTACTATTGCTGGTTTTGAAGATGGCACCATGAAGCCATAGCCAAGGGCCGTGATGGCCTCTGGAAGCTGGGAAAGGCCTCCAGTTTACAGCCAGCAAGGAAATGGAGATGCTGGTCCTTACCTACCAGGAACTGAATTATACCAATAACTGGAAGGATCAGGAAACCATTTCTTTCCTAGAGACTCCAGAAAGGAGCACAGCTCTGCAGACCCTTTAGCTTAGCCCAGTGAGACTCATGCTGGAATTTGGACCTACACAACTGTAAGACAAAAAGTTTGTGTGGTTTTAAGTAAAGCGCTAAATGCAATTTTTTTTTTTTTTTTATGGCTCAATAGAAGACTAATAGAATTTCCTTTAATTTTTTTTTCTTTTAGTTGATGCTTATTGGTCAGTCTATCTCATTATTTTTCAGTAGGATGCATGGGGATATATACGATGTAAACATAATAAAACTCACAACGGGCTCAGTTACACAATTAGGTAGTATAAGGATTTAGGTGGAATAGTACGTATATAATATTTTAAAAATATGAGGTTATAAATAACACACAGAAGATAAAAAGTAAATGTAATTTTCCAACATTTAGCCATTTGCTTTTTACTGTACAAATTTACTGTGGTTAAAATTCATTTATTTCTTCATCAAACTTCCTTTATCCTTGATTTGGTGTTTCAAAATATTTTTGTTTGATAATTTCTATCTTATAGGAGATTTAAAAATTAGTACAGTTTTTAGATTTCTTGGAAGATGGTGTGTAACTGCTCTTCAGCAAATAAGTCAGCTGGAAAGGTCTTTAAAAAACTCATTTTTAGTTTTCTTCTTAGGGCAACTGACTGTTGTTCAGTGACAGTCTATGTACCCCAAAAGTATAGTCTATTCTTTAGAGGCTTTCAGAGGGCCAGAGACCATTTGAGAACAGATCTAGTATTGTTTGGGAAATGTTTTCTTTCAAAATTAAGTAAGTTTTCACCTTTCCTGTTTCTACAGGCATGCTCCTTTTAGCTCATTGATGTTTTCCTTATGCATTTCACTTTACTCACTGATAGACCGGGGGGGGGGGTATTCTTCTGGACTTCTTGGGCTCCAGCAGTTAGAAGAGTTTCCCAAGATGTAGCAGTGCCTCCTTGTCCCCAGGTCTCTCTTTTTTTTTTTTTTTTTTCGGTACTGGGGATTGAACTCAGTGGCACTCTACCTTGGAGCTATACCCCCAGCCCTATTTTTTATTCTTTATTTTGAAACAGGGTCTCACTAAGTTGCGGAGGGCCTCACTAAGTAGTTGAGGCTGGCCTGCGAACGAACCTGGGAACCTGGATCCTCCCATCTTAGCCTCCCAAATGCTGGGAGTACAAACATGCACCACCACGCCCGGCCCCCAGGTCTCTTAATCCTGTCTTTTCCTCTGTAGGTCTCCTTTGGCTTTCTCTGGGTTTTTAGGTATGTTGTTTTAATTTAGGAAACATTTGTCTTTTTATCTTCTCCTGAGAAACAATGGTTTTGTAATAGTAACATTGTTTTGCTTGTCCTCCTGGTTTAAAAAAAAAATGTAGAAATGCCTTTACCAGTATCACAACTGGAAGTAGCTTTGCAAATGCAAATAGCTTTTCATGCCTATGATATCCCTGACCTCTTTCTGTAACTTAGAATGTCAATGTGGTGACACTGTTATTGCATGTAATATGAGTGGGCCCCAAATATTGACCACTGGGGTCACGTCCTGCATGAGTCCTGCTCTGTGCCCCCGAGCGAGTAAGTTCATCCATTGTTCTTAGGTTGTTTTTTCCCCTTAGAGATTAATTAGAGGATAATGTGGGAGTAGCAAAACTGGTAATTTCCTTATTAAGGTTTTATTGCAAGTACTTGTATGTTGGTTTCATTTAGGTCTGGCAGCTGTGATTGTAAGCTGCTTGTCTTTATAGTTATCTGACCACAGAGCAATCTGTCATGTATCATTCACAATGTTCTGACAGCGTGAACATTAAAAATAAAGGGGGAGAGGATTGGAAAACATCATGGGGCTCAACTACAAATATATTTGAAAATCTTGACCATATTCTTCTAAGTAGAGATGAAATTAAATATTTAAAGAGCAAAAATCATTGTAGTATTATTGTTTTATAATCAAAGTTGTCCACATGAAAATGCAAAAGAAATAATGAGAGGTACTTGTTGGTGTCTCTAATGGGAAATCTTAGACTGTCAGAAGCATCCTACATGCAGTTGGAAATGAAGGTGGGAAAAGGCAAGGTGGAAAGAAGAAGGAAAGAAAGAAAGGGGGGGAGGGGGAAGGGAGGGAGGAAGGGCGGGAAAGAAGGAGGGAAAGAAAAGAAAAAGAAAGAGGAAAGGAGGGAGGGAAAGAATCACTCTCCAAGGGAAGAAAGGAGAAAATCTTGATACATGGAAAATAATTTATTTCACAATTTTTAAAGATTAGGAAGGTGCTGTGAAAAGACACTCATGAACATATGTTCCTTACAGTGCCAGCATTGAGTTAAGTATAACTGATAGAATGTACCAATTCAATGAGGTAAATTCTATTATTGTCCCCATATGAAAAATGGGTGTCTTGAGCCAGGCTTGGTGGCACATGCCTGTAATCTCAGTACTTGGGAGGCTGAGACAGGAGGATCATAAGTTTGAGGTCAGCCTCAGAAACTTAGCGAAGTCTCAGAAAATTAGCGAGATTCAGTTTCAAAATAAAAAATAAAGTAGGACTAGGGGTGTAGCTTGGAGGCAGAATGCCTCTGAGTTCAACCTGTAGTACCAAAATAAATAAATAGAGAATGAATAAATGAGTAAATTAAATAAAAAAGAAAGAAAAGAACAAAGGGGGAATGCTGAGATTTTGCAGTTCAAAGTTGGGCTGAGGCCATCAGCAACAAGGAATGGTTGGCCCACTCCAGCGACTATATTCTTAGCTGCTTCATGTTTTCCGCACTGTGCTCTTTATTAATCATATAATATTCTCACCTAATAAGAATGAGGCTTTCAACACATGTGTTTTTCCTTCATAGGCTCTTTAATAATGAACAAATTACTTCTTGATAAAAGAGAACCTGTAATACATTTCTAATATTTTGGTAACTGAAATATTAAATATCTCTACCACTGTGTAGAAAGGTTAAATATTTTGATTAAAAATACAATTAATAAATTATATCTGTTTTAGTCTACTTATAAAACAGATGTGGGCGGGCATGGTGGCTCACACCTGTAAGCCCAGTTCTTGGGAGGCTGAGATAGAAGGACTGCAGTTTTGAGGGCAGCCTCAGCAACTTAGTAAGACTCTCAACGTATGAAACCCTGTATCAAAACAAAGAATATTTAATAAAATACACACACACACACCCCAAAACAAAAGCTGATTCGACCCAAAATGGTCCAATATCAGGAAAATACATCCTTTGCATGGAGGAAAGAATGATGCAATATTTTATCTTTTCTAAGTAATGTATAATGAACACATTGCCTTTATTATAAAGTAGTATCTAGAAAACAGAGGCCAATCTGTTTGTTTTAAAGTATATACTTCTTTCTTTTTTTACTTATTTGTTATATAGTAATGGTTTAAATGGTTACAGAGAAGCTTCTAGATTTTTTTATTCATGTTAGTATTCTTTCACCTCAACATTATATAAAATTTTCCAGTTGCTTTCTGCTCTTCTTCAAACCCAAACTGCAATCAGAAATGGAGGGAATGTGTCCATTTATTCTTACCAAATAAAATACTATTTCTGCCTTTACTTAAACATTTTCACAGTTGCCTGAAGCCCAAAACACAAAGGCTGAAAATAAGTTATAAAATAGTTCACTTGGAAAAACATTTGCTCTATGAAGTAATTGTCAGTAAATACTTTTGGGTCAACAAACTGGTAACTTTCAAATGAGTTTGAGTGAAATTTCTGCTAATGTAAATTTGGCAAAGTTTTGTCAATTTCAATACACATATTGGAGCCCGGGAAAATATTATCTAGGAGAATTTTAATTAGCATAGTTCTAAATGATTGCAATTTTTTTCTGGCTAACTTCTCAGGAGTATTTTAATCTCTTTGTGATATTAATTTTTCCAAGAATTGTTTATTTAAGTCAATTTTACATTTTATTTTAATATTGTACAGTATTTCTATACTTTTGCTGCTATTTGTAAAATATCAACATTTCTTAGCATTATTGAACATGAAAATATTATGATTTATTTTACCACCTATGAAATGTACATAATTTTTGACCAGTTTGAGAGGACAGAAAATAGGTAAGGGAATTTTTTTTTCTAATCTGGAATATCCCCCAAATAATCTCAGTATCTGATATGTTGAAGTGATGTAAGATTTGTGGCTATGTGCTAATATACATCAAGCTGAGAATTAGAATAACTCAGATAAAAGGGTGTCAAATTCAACCCAGGGAGTGAATTGGGGAGAAATGGGCTCTCAAGGACTCTCAAAGGTGGAAGTCAGGGTGCTCTTTGTGGCTGTCTGGGCACAACCACTTCTCCTCAGGGATGTGGACTTGCTGGTACTGGGATTGGATTCTGAATGAGCAATAGAACAGGGTCTGTAACTGATTTCTACTAATATCATAACCTGTGTAGGGGCATGGAGCTGTGCATGGTGATGGAAGCCCTAAGTGAAAAAGGACTCTAGGTGAACTCAGCAGTCCATCCTCTCAGGTCTCACAGTATGGTGGACAATTGCATGGCCCCTTTAGAGTTTCTGGGAGCTAAGGGCGATCACATGGACACAGTTTTACCTGTTTTCCTGTATAGAATAACATATAACCCCCTTGCTCCTAATAATATTGTTCAGACAAATTTTAAATTCAGAACTTAATCTAAAGTTGCAGGGACTTTGTGTGTGTGTGTGTGTGTGTGTGTGTGTGTGTTGTGTGTGTGTGCATTTGGATGAGAGGAGTGCTTTCACACCAAATCTGGCTTTATTTTGAACAGTATTCATGTAAATTGCTTGCACGGGAAAATAGGCATTTTTTAATCTTAGAAGGAGATCATTTATTTCAGTTTTTTTTATACCCATGACTTATTGATTTATTTTGCTTTATGTTTTGGAATGCTTGTTGATGTTTTCTAGTGTTTAAATTTTCAATTTATAATGGGTTCATACTTTTTCTAGTTAGTATTTTCGTAAAAGCTTAGATTTTTGAGCCCCCATTGATAGTTATTACTCATAAACAATTTCACTCTTTGCTGAGGGAGTAGTGAAATGAAAAATGAACTGAGCCGAGTAAAACTAAATTGAATTCCAACTTTAAATTCTAAAACTAGAACTGTGTGCTTGTGTTTTGCATTATAATTGTGGCTAAACAGTGTGATGGCGCATGCCTATAATCCCTGTGCTTGGAAGACTGAGACAGGAGGATCACTGGTTTGAGGACAGCCACAGCAAGTAGTGAGACTCTCATCAACCTAGTGAGACCCTGCTTCCAAATAAATAAAATTGGGCTGGGGGTGTAGCTTGAAGGTAGAATGCCTCTGGGTTCAATCCCCAGTACCACACACAAAAAAAACAATAATTGTGGCTAAACCTTGGTCATTATTCATAAACTCAAGATGTGAAAAAGCAAAATAAATAAATAAATAAAATAAAAAAGACAGACTCTTCCTATAGTAGAGGGTACTTGATCTCATTGATGGTGGAAAGTCTACCACCTGTCCTGATTTATTGGCATATATTGCTATTGTTTGAAATCTTTGATGATGTAGAAGTCTTTCAAGGACATACTGATGGGGCCAGACTTTGTCTTTCAAATTCCCTATTCTGCCAGAGAATATTAATGTTTGTATGTATGTATGTACATATATGTAAATATAAAATGTATATGGAAATATGTATGCAACAATATATGTGGGAATCAATGTATATTGACATAATATTAATATATATAACATATATTAATATATATAACATATGTATATATATATGAATGTTGTTATTTCTCAGAAGAAGAAGTACAAATGACTAACAGATCAAAATGTTCAACATCCTTATCAATCTAGGAAATGCAAATCAAAACTATCTATATTTTATCTAACTCTAGTTGGAATGGTAGTCATCAAGAATACAAATTATAAATACTGACAAGGATGTAGGGAAAAAGGAATACTGTTGGTGGGATTGTAAACTAGTACAGCCACTTCGTGATCAGTATGAGGTTTCCTCAAAAGATTAAGAATGAAACCACTGTATGGCCCATGTAGACTACTCTTCAGTATCCTTCCAAAAGAATTAATGGTAGACCACTTGAGAGATATCTACATATCCATGTTTCTCGCACCACAATTCACTAAGTCCTACAACTAACCTAGACATCCATCAACAGGTGACTGGCTAAAGAAAATGGGGCATATACACACACAATGGAGTTTTACTCAGCCATAAAGAAGAATGAAATTATGTCATTTGTAGGAAAATGGATGGAACTGGAGAATACCATGCTGAGTGAGATAAGCCAGTTTCAGAAAATCAAGATCACATTTTTTCTCTCATATGTGAACAGTAGAGAGGAAAAGGAAAGAAGTGGGACTTCATGAAAATGAGAAGAGAAACCAGTAGTGTCATGGAAAAGAGTTGGGGGAGAGAGGAGCAGAGGGAAAAGGGAGGTACAAGGAAAGAAATAGACCAAATAATGCCATGTACATGTATGAATGCATCGATGTGACTCTCGCTATCATGCACAGTCACAGTGCACCAATAAAAATACAGTCAAACAAATGTTATTTCAACGAGTGTGTATAATAATGAGTATCATTAATTATTTCAACTGGCATATCATCAGAAAAGGAGCTAAGAAAAATGAATAAGAAATGAAAATTGATTAGTACTATCCCTGCCTGGTTTGGGGGTGATAAATGTTCACTTTGAGTAAATTAATCAATGGCTAATGATATAACTGCTTTCTTACTAACAAATGTGCTAAATTTACTCTCATCTTAATAGGAACTATACTAATTATCTCTGAATCTTGCTAGAAATTGTATTTTCAGATCGAGTCATATAAAAAGTTCTTTGTATTTCTGTTTTTCTTTCTACAAACTCATCTGAAGATTTTTCATGATTTCACCCACACAGGATCATCAAGAGAGACTGTCATATTTTACACACATAGTTAGGTATCCTGAGTGTTTTGAGGCTCAGAAGGAAATCATTTGATATAATTAATTTTACCTAAGGCTGTGAGATTCTTAGAGCCTTTGGAAACGGTGTACTGAATTTGAACTCCGACTAACAGTTTTTCTTCCATTATTCATTATGAGTAATATAAAGATGAAATTTTCCTTATATCACTTATTTGTCTGAAAGAAGAGCCAATATTTAATTTCCTTACAGATTTTTCTTTTGTTAAGTCTTTATTTAAAGTTTATTATTAGTAGATGTTCCTATAATGCTGATATTCACAAATTTTATCTTATCCAAAATTGGATTATTATAAATAGTAGTATTATATTGTAATATGCATCACAAGTCTTAAATTATGCATTATTTACAAGATTATATATACATACATATATATTTTTAAAATTCCAGTTATTATTACTTCTTCTTCAATAATACAAGTGTACAACTTTTAATTTAAAGTCTATTATGTTTGTTTTTAGGGAATCCCAGGATTTCCTGGAATCCAAGGGTTAATGGGCCTAAAAGTGAGTATTAATAAAAATGGAAAGGTTTGGAACTGAATCTGCTTATTAAAAGAATAGAAAGGGGACACACTGTTGTTTTCATATAGAGTGCATTTTTACAACATTTTTGCTAACAGTTTATTGTTCAAATATGACATAGGTCCAGAAGCTGTTATTTATTATTGTTTTGCTTTTATATAGATAATTTGGATATACATATATATGTACTATTTTACTTGATTACTTTTTCATCTTGTGCTCTAAGACAATCCTTTTGCTATAACATCTATATATTGGAGGTTCCTTTAGTATAGCTATCTTGGTAACAAGTTGGTTTTATTTAATTACAAATTTTCTTGTTTTACTTTTATTTTGAAGTGATAATTTTATAGAGCATTCTATTCAAGTTTGACTTTTATTTTCTCATAATAAATTGAGAATTTTCTTCCATAGTCTTCTGTTTTCCATTGTTAATTAATATCCTAAAAAATCAAGTGTTTTTTTTTTTTTTTTTTTAATTATTGTCTTTCCTTACCCACAGTTTGAGTACTAGGTGTTCCTTTGATAGATGGCAAGTATCAGTCCAGATTTTACAATGAAAATATATGACAGCAATTCTGCTGTCTTTAAGGGGTTAGATGATTTTTCTGGTTACTTTCATAGTAAAAGAAGGGAAGGTAGACAGATAGAGATGATTGGTAATGAATTTGCATTCTATAGTACTTTAGAAAGAACATTTGTGAGAGTGAACTTTAATGTATAAGTTTTAAATTTGTTCTACATTTTGTTTTAGGGAGAAGTTGGGCTTCCAGGACCAGTAGGAAAAAAAGGAGCTCCAGGGATTCCAGTATGTTGAAGTCATGATTAGGAGGTTGTTTGAAATGTTGTTACTAAGTACCAGCAGTTTGTATTTTGGAGTTCACAAAACTGTGTAAGATACAGCGATGAGATTTTTGAAGTACACAAATCCCATCCATTTTTATTTAAACTATTTATTTCCATTTTTCTAGAGTTGTCAAGATTCTTTTTAGAGTCTCAAAAATTTGGCCACTCAAAGGTCAGGGTCACTTTGGATAAATTAGAAAAAAAAAATGTGCTAGGTAGTCATTAAAAAGAATGCTAAGAACTATAAAAATATAAATCTCATTGAATATTAATTTCTCATTTTGAAAACAATTTATAAACTTATTAAACAAAGGAGGATATATTCAGAAGAGGCAGTATACAAACATTCTAAACCAGTGAACAAATTATTTTAGAATCTTCCAGGATGGAAGAAACGTATCAGTGTGATATTAGAAATTATTAAAATCTAAGGTCTGTGCATGATTCCAAGGAAATCCTAAGTTTATTACTAGAAGTGATGTTAATCTCTGAATCACACTGCCTCTAATAGATTTTTCTTTAAGTAGAATAGGTCATTTTCATATTTGAAAATTTATAACCTTCACTTAAAGGTAGAAAAATAGATAAGTTAAAAATAGACATTTTACTTAGTGCTTGATGAAAGATCTGGCAAATTTTACATGTAAGAATAAAGGGAAATGTCCATTTTATATGAATTTAAGTTTTGAGGAATTATAGAAGGTTATTTCCTTCAAAATAGAATATTCCTCCTACTTTCACCATCACTACCAAGTTACTTACTAATTATAGTAATAAATTAAATTATGTGTTTCTAAGTAAGCCTCCAGAAAATGAAGGCATTGACTAGTGTCCACTGAACCTCAAGAATATCTATATTTAACATCTCTAGTATTTTATCCAATTGCTATGAACTAGTAGAACCTAAATTAAGGTAGGTACCAATTGCCAAAGGTTCTACTTTAACTACTATTAAATATATATATATATATATATATATATATATATATATATATATATATATATATAAAACACTGGGCAATGGAAATGTGATGTGAAAAAAATTTCAATTAGTATCAGAAAACACAGTCTCAATATGGCCATAATGAGGATACCATGTCACTACTACTGTGCTTTGCTGTCAACTTGGGATCTCACTGTAAATACAAATGTAAAATATACTAGTTCATAGAAATTGGAATCATATGGTTAATTAAAAATATGGTCATTTTGTGACCTGAGGAGAGATTACTGAAGTCAGAGCATTTATCAAATTGTACCTCTTTCAAAGTTTTGTTCAAGATAATATAAAATGTAAGCAATGTTAATAAGAAAATTAGTTCTAAAGAAAATTATTTCTTAGCTATCATGACAAAATAAAGAAATTACAGTATAGGAAAGATAAACTTTATGTTTGTCTTTTATAAGTTCTTTGCTCTTTATAGGTTCTTTAGCACGTGGGTCATAAGGACTCTGCTAGCCTTCATTCTATCCTTCAGTTTGATTTTTTTGTTTGTTATTCTTTGTTTAGATGTGAGTGAGGAGGAGATTTCCTCAATTTTGTGTTATTATTTAGTGGATTAATTATTGTAGTAATTTATAACTTGGAAATGGATTTAATATTCTTCTCTAAATTACTCTTGAAATTCCTGCCTTAAACTGTAGGGTTTGATGGGAAGCAATGGCTCACCAGGTCAGCCTGGCACACCAGGATCCAAGGTAAATGGAATGAGGTCAACAAAACAGAACTTGGGCAGTCACACTGACCATTCGTAGCTTGAAAGACAATTTTAACTACACTGATTTTACTATGCCTGTGCTTTCATTCTACAAACAGTTACTTGTAAGAATGAAATCTTAGGCAAACGTTTGGCATATGTAACATGCTAAAATAAAGCAGGTCAGGTTTAATCTGGAAAGGGTCTAGAATCCCTCAACAATTGCCCCCCCCCCCCCTTATGGTACTAGGGATTGAACCCAGGGCTGTTCCACTTCTGAGCTACATCCCCAGTCCTATTTATTTTTTATTTTAAAAGAGGGTCCTGCTAAGTTAGTGCACGTTACTAGTCTTACACCTGTGGTCTTTCTGTTTCAGCCTTATTAGTACTAGGATTGCTGGCATGTACCACTGCACCAAGCCCTCCTCCATTTGTGATGTTTCAGAGAATACTGAGAAATACTTAGAGTGCTGTGACAAAAGTATCAAGTCAGAGCATGAGTAGTTATGATACAGAATAAATAGCTCTTAATTTTCTAGCCTTCTTTCTGATATTTTTATTAAGTGGAAGGCCTATGGAGTTTTGTTCGTAAAATGAATTGTAATAGGCTTTATAATGCTATAAAGATAACATGTTGTCTTTCAGATTTTTTGAAAAATGTAAGGTAAATTTGACAAATATATTTAAGATATCAGGCTAGGGTAAAACTAAAATTATTTGAAAGTCACGGTTTAACTATTCTGTAGGTGTATAGAGTTTATGCTGAGACTTGCTTTTTCTCCTCCTTGGATTTAGTTGTGAGCTAGTTTACCAACCTCTGTAGGAGCTTACACCTGCCAGTCATCTCAACTAATTCTTGTTGCCTTCCACATTGTTTGAAGAATTTCTAGAGTGAGACCAAAAAAAAAAAAAAAAAAAAGCTAAAAACCAAACCCCCCAAAATTGTATAAATAAGATGGAGACTAAACCAACTACATTCTGGCTAAATTCAGGAAATTATTCCCAACTATTTATTTAGCAAGTAGATTCTAGGATAGCTTTCCAAAAGAAAGGATTGTTGTTTTGGAAGCATTTAGCCTTTGACTAGACATTGTTTCAGAGGAATAGACCCTGGCATACTAGATAAATAGATGACCTCATCTATTCTACTTTAAATTTCTAAAATGTTTAAAGAAAAGGATAATATAAAATGTCATGAGAGCCCAGTGATTATGGAAAAGTAACTACTCTTTTATTGGTGGTGAACCCTTATGGATTCTTGGAGTATCATGAATTTTAGCAGATGTAGGTATACAGAGCTGGTATAAAACACTTGAATGACCAGACTTGTCAAGTAGAAGTTCTTACTTTCTCATAGTTATTTTCTAAGTGGATATAGAGTAGCTGTAGAGCCCATACAATCCCTAATAACTTGGCCGTTGTGGTCTCTCCTGGTCCTCTGGATACTCTAATTATTAAAAATTCAGCCTAAGATTTCATCAGCTTTTTTATTAGCCACCTCACACTACTGGCTCACACTGAGCTGGAGGTTTGTTAAATCTGCTGGATTTTCCATGAAACACATTAGAACAGTGTAATTGTTGTAGCATCCACCATTTAAGTAGATTCTGCTGATTTTGCTGGGTAGGCAAACAGAACATATGTTTCTAGTGTCATAGTTGGTTTATTTTTACATGGATTCTTACAATTTATTTTCTCTCATCTTGTAATTTTTTCAATGATTTTGTTAAAAATAGAGCAAGACATTAAAATTACACCTATCAAAAAAATTTTTGGTGAAACATTTCAACCTCTTTTCATGCATTCTGTCAGTTCAGGTGTTGGAAACTTTTTCTGCAAAGGGCCATATAATAAATGTTTTTGGTTTTGAAGGCCATATTGACTTTATTGACTTAATTTTGCTATTGTGGCATGCAGTTGTCCATGGACATGGCTGTATTCTGTTAAGCCTTTATTTTAAAAATATGTGTGGAGCTGGGTTTTGCTCTTGAGTCATAATTAACTGAGTTCTGGATTAGCATTTCCCTGAGACTTTCAGCAACTCTGTGCCTTCATTATCATCAGTAGCAGTCCTAGTTAGGTATGACCAAAAATAATTGCATTAAATAGAATATGTATGAGGCTAATACACTAGTAGATAATAAGAACACTTCCAATTCAGATCACAATACCTCTTTTTAAAATAATTGTTAATAATTTTAAGCCTATTTTCTCATACAATATATTTTGTTTTTTTAAGAAATATTAGCTGACACTAGGATCTGTAAACATAATCAAGTCATATAACATTTGGCAAGTCTTGTGATCTCTGTGTTAACTAATCACTTGTAAAATTAGAAAGGTTAAAGAACCATTGTTTTCTAGTTCAATGATATTGTTATATATTAAATGCTTTAATTAAATTCAGGTATTACATTCACGTGTTTCTCACCATGAATAACCTTGAAGTCATTTTAAAAGCTGAAAATGAAGTTGTGTTTACTTATTAGTGAACCCAAGTTGGTACTGAGTGATCATTACCCTCCCCTGCTAGATACCACACTCATGGGTTAAATGTGGGCTTTTGCAAAACACTGGCTTGTGATTTCAAATATCCAAGCATTTGAAAACTAAAACTACATTTTATAATCTCAACTTATTATTCTCTCTTTCTCCTTCCTCAAAATATCTTGTTCTTTTCTTTCTTTTTTTTTTTTTTTCAGTTCTAGGGGATTGAACTCAGGGGCATTCTACCTCCGAGCTATACCCCCAGCCCTATTTTTTATTCTTTATTTTGAAACAGGCTCTCACTAAGTTGCAGAATGCCTCACTAGGTAGCTGAGGCTGGCCACAAACCCGGATCCCCTGGTCTCAGCCTCCCAATTGTTCTTTTCTTAAATTACATTCTTTGCTGTGTCAATTTGCATTACAGTCCTCAAAAAGAACACAAACTAAACATTTTCTGACTTACACTTCTTCAAAAAGCCACTGTTCATTTGATGCTAAGATTTTTTTCTTCAATTACACACCGAAGAGGAGTCATACTGAAAAAATGAGACAAGAATGATTATTGTGTTAATGGATGTGGCTCCCACCTACACAGTGTGAAGACCCAGCTAGTCACTGCTGGTCCCTGAAGATTTCTATCTCTTCCCTTATACGTGGAGCTACCAGTTTTAACCCTTGCTTTTAGAGAACTTTGCAAATGTGCACACTACCTTGCTTAAAAGTTTCTCTTAAGATTAATATAGTCTATTTATAAAGCAATTGGAAAGGTGAAAACGTAAAACTTATTTTAAATATATTCCCTTAAATGTCAGATATATTGTGACTAAAAAAAAAATTTTTTTTAATTAAAATGGTTTTGATGCATTGACAGGGGAGCAAAGGTGAGCCTGGCCTTCAAGGGATTCCTGGGGCATCTGGGCTCAAGGTAATTGTGATTTGATGCATTTTGGAAATATTTTAAAAGAAATTGTAATATGTGTTTCCTTTGTTACTTAATAAAATCACCACTTTGCATCCTTTAAGAATAGACACATGAAATTAAGGATTATCTATAAAATAAAATTAAGTAAGGTTCATGGAAGGAAGTAGTCAATGCAGGCTTTGTTTTTTAGATTTTTTTGTTTGTTTTTAGGCATGTTTATTTCATTAAAAAATGAAATAAATGTAGATTTGCTTTATCTATAAGTGGTAAAAGTTGTATATTAATTTTAATATACTCTCTAGACAGTGCACCCCTCTTAAGCAGCTGAAAAGGAGGGTATGTGACCCTTACACATGCATTTATCTGTTTCCTTCAAGCCAAATGCTTTATGAGAGCAAAAATACTTAAATTTGCGATGTTATATAGAGATAAAATCAGTTTTTCCATAAGCAGTATTTCTATGGTCATTATTGGATTTATGTGATCTTTATGGAATTTCTGTGTTTCATAGGGAGAACCAGGGGCAAGGGGTCTCCCAGGAGAACCTGGATATATGGGCTTACCAGGAATTCAAGGAAAAAAGGTATGCATAGCCTAGGAGAGAGAAGTCACTTTTTAGTAGCCATTTACATGTAAGTTTTCCAAAGTGTTAGGACACTGGAAAAGTCTTATGATTATATTTATGTTAATATACAACCTTATGTATCTGGTGTAGGGATAATGTGTTCAGTCCTATGGAGAGGCATGCAGAACAGAATATGTAAACAGAATTAAGTAATGTCCTGTCAATTTGGATTTTTCTGCAGTCAATCCAAATGAACTAAGAATTTGTTTTATTCATTGCCATAACAAAATATGAATAGCATTCTTATCAAAACTGGGACAGAAGAGCTGGTTGTGGTGGCGTACTCTTGTAATCCCAGCATTTGGGAGGCTGAGACCAGAGGATCTGGGTTTGCAGCCAGCCCCAGCTACCTAGTAAGGCACTCCGCAACTTAGTGAGATCCTGTTTCAAAATAAAGAATAAAAAATAGGGCTGGGGG
>PVLC010021140.1:0-28349 GCA_004027655.1 Graphiurus murinus
TGAACCTTAGGGGGAGGGAGGGGGAGGGAATGGGGAGGGAATGGGGAGGGAATCGGGGAAGGGGTCAAATGAGAATTGTGTGCAAATATGTTGTTAACAATTTGTACTTAACAAAGATGTATGCTATATTGCACGAATTACTACAATAAAAATTAAAAAAAAATAAAGAAGATTTACAAATGTCCAGCAAGCACACATAAAGGTGTCATTAATCTTTAAGAAAATGCAAATCAAAAGCACAATGAGATACTGATTCATACCTTTTTAGGATGTCTCTAAGCACAAAAATACAAAATAGGAAATGTTGGTGAGATGTGGAGAAATTGGAAATCTCATCCATTGCTGATTGGAATGCAAAATGGTACAGCCACCCGGCAAATAGTTTGACAGTTCAGTAAACTAAACAGAATTACCCTGCCCTATCAGTCAACTTCTAGATATACACACAAAAGACTTGAATAAAATCTTGTACAAGAATAAAGCTTGTACACAATTTTTCATAGCAGCACTATTCATAATAGCTAAAGATTGAAAATACCAATATCCATCAATTGATAAATATATAACCAAATATGATAGAGCCATTCAATAGAATATTATTCATATATAAAAAGAATAAAGTACCAATGCATGATACCACGTGGTTGAATGTCAAAAATATTATGCTAAGTGAAAGAAGCCAGATACAACTATCACTGTATAATTCACTTTATATGAAATAATCAAAATAGGTACATCTATAGAGAAATAAATCATATTAGTGGCTCCAGTGGCAGAGGAAAGGAAAAATGAGGATTGCCTCCTCAATGAGTGTAGGGCTTACTTCTGAGGGTGCTGAAATGTCGAGGAACTATGTAGAACTAATGTTGTGTAACAATGTGTATTACTAAATGTCAGTATATTATACACCTTAAAATAGTTTATTCTCTCTTAGGTGAATGTTGCCTCAATATAAAAATATAAGACTGGCAAAGGGGATAATTCAGTAATATGGCCTGTATATAAGAAACTCACTTCAAATGCATTGACATAGGCTGACAAAAAGATGGCACAATGTATTAAGAAAATAATATTTTAAATAAAGAGTGGTTATATTAATATAAGGCAAAGTAGATTTAAAATCAAAGACTAATATCATTGATAAAAAGGATATCATATAATGATTAATGAATTAATCCACAAGGAAGATATAATTATCCTACATGTATATGCACTGAACAACAAAGCCTTAAAAACATAATAAAAACTGACAGAACTCAAGGATAAATAAACCTACAATTATATTGGGGAATTTCAACTTGCACTCTTAGCATTTGATATACCTACTAAACAAAAACAAAATCAAAAGATATAGATGCACTAATGTATAATTGACATTTCTAGTATACTCTGCTAACAAAAAAGAGTAAGCTTTCTTTTTAAATGCCCATGTAATATTCACTAATAAACACCATATGTAGGCCTTAGAACACATCCTAACAAATTAAAAGAATCATCAAATAGAAAACATAGCTCAAAATGACAGGAAATAAAAGTTGTCTCTCATAAACACTGAATGGCAATAGTCTCAATTCCCCATTTAAAAGACATAGACTAACAATTTGGATTAAAGCTCATAACTATAAGCCTCCCACAGAAACACACCTTATAATCATAGATATTCACAAGACAAAGGTGAAAGGATGGAAAAAGATATTCCATGCAAATAGAGACCAAAACCAAGAAGGGATAGCTATTTTCATATCCAAGAATGCCAAAGCTTATCAGAAGAGACAAAGAGAGTCACTTCTTACTGAAAAAGGAAATCATCCAACATGAATATATAATGATAGTAAATATGTGTGCCCTCAAATAATGACACATCTACCTACATAAATACTCCTTGACATTGACTCAGACACCAAAGCAGTAATAATAAGAGACTTCAACATATCTCTCACACCATTAGATTAGTCTTCCAGACAAAAGATTAGTAAAGACACTTCAGATGTAAAGAATAGTATAAAACAAATGAACCCAACAGATATTTACAGAATATTCCACCCAACAACAGCTCAATTCACATTCCCTTCAGCTGCTCATGGAAGCTTCTCCAAAATAAACCATTTTTAGGCCACAAAGCACATACCAGCAAATTTGTAAAAATCAATGTAATTCCTTGCATCTATTCAGATCATAATGGACGAAAGTAGATCAACGACAAGTAGATTCAGAGGAATCAAATAAATACACGATTGAACCATAGAAAAATTTAGGGGAGAAATAAAAAAATTTCTAGAATCCAATGAAAATAGACACACAACTTGCAAAAATTAGAGGAAGATTTATACCACTGAGTGCCCACACAAGAAAAACAGACTCCAAAAAATCAGCTAAATGATGCACCTCAGGGCCCTTGAAAAACAAAAGCAAAGCAACCAAAAATCTAACCCCAAAGCCAGCAGAGGGCAGAGAGTAATTAAAATCACAGCAAAAATTAACAAAATAGTTTTTTTTCAGTCTTAATTCTCATTGCATTAATACAAAATGGCTAGCTACACAACTTAGAGGAAGGAAGATTTATTTGCTCACAGTTTTGGAGATTTCCAGGTTCAGTCCACGTCAGGCCGTGTATGCAGAGCTCAGGGCATATGGATGGGAAGCAGAGAGAGGAGGAGCACTAGGCTTTACTCTCACATTGTAGAATCTGGAAAGAGAGCAAGAGAGGCCTTATATAATCACCAAGGCCACACCCCCAAGGACTTATCCTAAGCAACAAAGCCCCATTTCCAATATTGCTACCTTGTTTCCAGGAGAGATAGGGAGACATTCCAAATACAAACCATCTGCCTTTATAATAGCATTCTGGCCCTACCAGCTTCCTCTCACAAACTACTTCCAAAGTCTCACAAAACTCATGGTCAGACTTACATACAGCGGTGACCCCATTCCTTTGATAACTTCTGTTTTGGTATGATTCTTACTGCTATAGTCCAAAAATGACTTACCACACAACTTAGAGGAAGGAAGAATGATCTGGACATTGTTTTCAAAGATTTTAGACGTTTAGTCCATGTTAGGCTGAATCTGTGGCGCTGAGGGAGTGGAGGCAGGAAGTGGAGAGAGAACACTAAGTTCTGCTCTTACATCATGGAGGCCAGAAACAACAGGTGGAAGAGAGACCTTATATAATTTCCAAGGCTACAACCCCAGAGATCTCGCCTTAGCAAACAAGTCCCACTTCCAACATTGTTGTTACCTTGTTTCTGTAAGTGCTAGGGGAACATTCTAAATCCAAACCATTACAAATAGAAAACAAAACAAAGGAATTAAAATTATTGATAAAAAGCTATTTTATGAAAAGACAAGCCCTCAACCAATCTAACCAAAAGAAAGAGAACAGACCCAAATTTCTAGGATAAGAGATGCAAAAGGAAATGCCACCACATATAGTGTGGGAATCAAGAAAATTATTAGAAAGTGTTTTGAAAACTTACACTCTAATACAGCATAAAACCTAGAAGACAAAGATAAATTCTAGACATATGCAACCTAACTAAATTTAACCAAGAGGACAGAGAAACCCTAAACAGACTAATAGCAAGCAAAGAGATTGAAACAGCAATTAAAAGTCTTCTATAAAAGTCCAGGTCCAGATGTATTCCCAGCTGAAGTCTTCAATAACTTTATAGAAAAACTTAATGCTTCTCAAATTATTTAATGAAAGAGGAAAAGATGAAACACTACCAAACTCATTCTATGAAGACAGCATCACCTTAATCCCCAAACTGAATTTAAGGCACACTGAGAACAAAAAGTTGCAGATCAACATCATTGATGAATATAGGTGCAAAACTTAATAAAATATTAGAAATTCACATTTAAAGCCACATCAAGAAAATAGTACACAATGAACAAGTTGGCTTCACTTCAGGGATGCAAGTCTTATTCAACATATGCAAGTGAATAAATGTAATCAACCACATTACAAAAATCACATGCTGACCTCAATAGATGCAGATAAAGCATGTGTCAAAGTCCAACACCCTTTCATGATAAACCATGTAAGAAATTAAGGAAAGAAGGAACCTACCTCAATATCACAAAGGCTATATAAGATAATTGCAAGGCCAGCATCATAATAAATGGGGAAAAATTAATTTCCCTTAATATCAGAAACAAGACAAGGATGCCCACAATCACCACTTCTATTCAATGTGGCACTTGAAAATCTAACCACAGCAGTAAGACAGGCTAAGAAAATTAAATGAATAAAAATAGAGAAAGAAGAATTGAAATAATATTTGTCTGATGATGACATGATCCTAGATTAGAAGACACAAAAACTCAACCAGGACTCTTATAGAGCTGACAAACATTCAGCAGAGTAAGTGGATACAAAATCAACTTATGAAAATCATTAGCATTTCTATTCACCAATCATAAATCATTACAAAAAGAAATCCAGAAAATAATTTCATTCACAAAGGCCTAAAAAAAATACCTACGAGTACATTTAACCAAAGAGGTAAAAGTTTTCTACAATGAAAATTATAAAACACTAAAAAAATAGAATGGGGAAGATCTTAAGATGGGAATACCTCCCATGCTCTTGGAGAGGCAGATTAAATATAAAAATGGCCATTCTACCAAAGCAATCTATAGACTCAATGCAATCTATAGACTCAATGCAATCCCTATTACAATACCAATGTCATTCTTCACAGGTCTAGAGAAATCAGTCCTAAAACTTATGTGGAAAAACAAAAGACTGAGAATATCTAAAGCAATTCTCAGCAATATGAACAACACAGTAGGCATCACATGATCTGATTTAAAATTATACTACAGAGTGATAGTAAACAGAAACTTAGACAAATGGAATAGAAGATTCAGAAAAAAATCCTCATTTATAACCAGTTGATTTTTGACAACAGTGCCGAAAGCATACACTGGAGAAAAGACACACTTTTCAACAAGTGGTGTTTGGAAAACTGGTAATTCATTTGTAGAAGAATGGAATTAAACCGCAACCTCTCACCATGCATGAGTGTCAACTCAAGATGGATCAAAGACCTAAAAATGAGACCAGAAACATTGCAATTATTAAAAGAGGGTATAGGACCAACAATCCAACATATAGGTACTGGTAGAAATTTTCTCAATAAGACCTTGAAAACTCAGGAAATTAAAATAAGAATTACTATATGGGATTGCATTAAATTAAGCTTCAGTTCAACAAAAGAAACCATCAAGAATCTCAATAGAGAGCCTACAGAATGGGAGAAGTTCTTTGCCAGCCACTCTTCTGATAGAGGACTAACGTCTAGAATATACAAGCATACTTAATGCTAAAATAATCCAGTCTGATAGAGGTCTAATATCTAGAATATACAAATGAACTTAATGCTAAAAAATCAATCAGAAGAAGGCACTTGAATTGAATAAATGCTTCCAAAAAGAAGAAATACACATGGCAAATAAACATGTAAAAAATGTTCAACACCACTATCAGTCGGAAATGCAAAGCAGAACTACACAGATTCCATTTAACTCTGGTTAGAATGGCAATAATCAACAACACAAACAATAATAAGTGTTGGCAGGGATGTGAGAAAATAGGAATCTTTATACACTGTTGGTGGGATTGCAATGACTACAGCTGCAATGGAGATTGGTGTGGAGTTTTCTCAGAAGGTTTGGAATGGAACCACCATATGACCCAGCTATACCACTCTTGGACATCTTTCCAAGGCAATTGAGATCCAAATATTATAGAGATATATGCATATCCATGTTTATACTAAACATAACCCATGTAACATGTATTGAACCCCTGAAATCTCCAGAATTATGAGCACATAAATATTCCTTCCGCTAGGTGTTGCTTTTTGGGTCATAGCAGTGAGGATGCTGAAACAAGTCTTATGAAAAAGCCTTTGTTTGTTTACTTAATAATGTTGTTATTTAGCCAGGCATGATGGCACATGCTTGTAATCCCAGCATTTGGGAGGCTGACACCGGAAGATCCAGGTTTGCGGCCAGCCTCAGCTACCTAGTGGAGCACTCCACAACTTAGTGAGACCCTGTTTCAAAATAAAAAATAAAAAAATAGGGCTGGGAGTATAGCTCAAAGGTAGAATGCCCCGAGTTCAATTCCCAGTACAATAATAATAATAATAATAATAATAATAATAATAATAATAATAATAATATAATGTCATTATTTCTCCTTTTTTGGTGTGTGTGTGTGTGTGTGTGTGTGTGTGTGTGTGTGTGTGTATGTGTTTTGTAGTACTGAGGATTGAACCAGGGGCATTCTACCTCTGAGCTACACCCCCAGTCCTATTTCTTAATCTTTATTTTGAAACAGCATCTCACTAAGTTGCTGAGGGCCTTAATAAATAGCGGAGGCTGGCTGAGAACCTGCAATCCTCCTGTCTCAGCCTCCCAAGTACTGGTATTACAAGCATGCACCATCATGCCTGGCTATTTCTCCTTTTAAATGGTAGATTTTGGTAGATATAGACTTCTTGGTTGAGAGTTTTGTTGTTGTTGTTCATCACTTTGAGTACATCCATTGCCTTCTGACCTAAATAATTTATTGTAAGAAATCAGTTGTCAATCTTACTGCGAATTCTGTGTATTTGATTAATGTTTTTTTTTCCCTCATTGTATTCAAAATTCTCTGTTTGACCTTTGACAATCTGAATCTATATTTATGGATCTCTTAATTGGAATTTTTATCTTCTTTGATATGTAGATTTCAAGTTTTCATCAAACTTGGTAAGGTTTTGGCTATTATTTTTCAAATATTTTTCCTTTTCCATTTTCTCTTTTCTTTTTGGGGCTCCAACTTATACACAGGTTGGTATGCATAATGGTATTCTATATCTCACTGCAGCTTACTTCATTTTTCTCCATTATTTTCTCTTTCTCAAACTGGATAAAATCAGTTAGCCTATCTTTAAATTCACCTAATTATTTCTTCTGTATGTTCAGATTTACTATTGGAGGTTTTTTTTAGGTAATTTATGTTTTACTTATTTAATTTTTAGCTTTATACTTTTCATGTGCTCCTTTCTTATAATCTCTTTTTATTGTTAGTTGATATTTGGTGACCTGAATAATTTTTTTGTGTGTATGTGTGTGTCCCTGTGGATTGAACCCAGGGGCATTCTACTTTTGAGCTACACCTCCAGCCCTATTTTTATTCTTTATTTTGAAACAGGGTCTCACTAAGTTGCAGAGGCCTCACTAAGTAGCTGAGGCTGGCCATGAACAGGCCATCCTCCTGTCTCAATCTCCCAAGTACTGGGATTACAAGCGTGCATCACCATGCCTGGCTTGCATACTTTAATTAAATTTTTAGATACATTTTTCTTGAACTCATTGAATATATTTTTAAAAGATGACTTAATAACCGTGTCCTGTAAGTACAATACCTGGCTTTCCTCAAGAATACTTTATATTGACTTCTTTTCCTGAGTGTGTCCCACAATTTCCTGTTCATTTGCATATATTACCCTTTTCTATTAAAACTGTACATTTTATATATCATGTAGCAACTATGATAATAAAATTCTCTTCATTATAACGGATTATTTTTGTTGCTGTTTGCTGTTGCTATGTGGTTTTTACATGGTTCTCCTTGACTAATTCTGTAAAAACTATGTGTTCTAATGATTGGATAGAAATTTCCTTAAATGCCTTTCTAATCAATATGTCCCTCTTAAATGCCTTTCTACCAATATGTCCCTGATCCTTTACCACCAAGAGTCTTTGTATATGTGCAGTGTCTGACATTTAGTGCTCAGGTAAACTCTACCTTAGCCTTAACCTCTTGCTTAACCAGAGCTCATCTAAATCAAGAGGTAAATAATTAAATCTTTTTCAGGTATACATGCCTGTGGAAGTCTAGATACAAATGACTGTGTCAGAACTTTTTAAATCATTCTTTAAATGTCTTATTTCCAAGACTGACCTTCCTTCTTTCCTTCCTTCTCTTCCTTTCCAGCTGCTATAAGATTTTTAGGCAGCTGTAATATTCAATGGTTGTCATAATCTTTTTCTTTCCTTTTCTTTTTTTTTACTAATATCCTGAGATTGGAATGTCCTTTCCTCAATGAGAGAGCTCTATGTCAGTCCATGTAAGTATAAATCCTATGAATGGGGTTTCCCAGGAATTGTCCAGAGAAGACAGATAATAATTATCTGAGGATGGAGATTTTTTTTGGTAATCTACAAACCTTTTATTTCTTCTCTGATGACTGTATTCCTGCTTGTTTTCAAAGCTACCACAGTGCTTCAGGGAGGAATATGGGAAGGAGATATGTTAAAATTCCAAAAATCTTACTATTCTTACTGAGAATTAAACAGTTTTCTTGAATGTTCCATGTGCAAATGGAACATTTTAATTGTTCAGGGAATATTTTCATTTCACTTACATTGTTGAATTTATTGGTATGAACTTTTCATAAATTTCTATCATTTTAATATCCATATAATTTGTAATGATGTTTTTCCTTACACTGCCATTTGTATCTTTCTTTTTTCTTTGTCAATCTGACTAGAAGTTTATCATCATTATTTCTTTTTTCAGTAATACAAGTTTTCTATCTATCATCTACTTAACTATCATCTATCTATCTATCTATCTATCTATCTATCTATCATCTATCTATCTATCTATCTATCTATCTATCTATCTATCTCTATCTACCTATTAATTTCATATACATATATGCACAAGTAGCATTGGTGCTTCACAGAGGAACCACCCGAGACACCATCCTGGTCCCTGGCATGGTAGTGTCCAGTCAGGCATCCCTGCCAGGAAACAGGGAAGCCAGTACATGCTCCTCAAGTACTCTCTCTGGGCTGGGCCTCAGCGTAATCCTATTGAGCATAATTTTTATGTGATCATGTCTCTTCAAGACAAAAGGTTGTCATCATCGACCCAAAGCAAAAAGGTCCTTTCCCAAGAAATATAGTAAAAACTGCATGTGGACTTGCTTACCTCAGCTGTAGAAAGGAGAACATCTTCCCACGTAGCTGTGAGAGGTTGAGAGGCGGCAATGTGTTGGGTAGGTACACATTGACAGGTGAACTGGGAATGGGGGAGCAGGTAGGAAGTTGTCTTTCCTCAGTATCACCTGGGTAAAAGTTGGAGACTTGTATTAGAGGAAGGGAGCAACAGCTTCTTCTCGCCACAGGGAAAAAGTTTCCCACACTTCCTGCCCACTGGCGGGTCATCACCAGAGGGCAGGTGGTCACTGGAGCATACCTTTGGACATTTGACTAGGCCCTTGACTGCTGATATGTGCCAAGAAATTACCCTCCACCACTAGCTGGGTTCCTACCCGATAGCTCTTATTAAAGCACCTGACCGAATTTTATGCAACCCATGACTCAGACTGAGGAACTCTCACCCCAGGTGCCTGAGCCACTTGTCCATTGGGTCACATTCTCACAATGCTCCTTGATCTGCTGGGGACAACCCTTGGTGGAACTATCATGGGAATCCCCATGACGTCTACCCTTGTTAAAGACTCCCCCAGGATGGAGCTTCACTGGGGCTCCTAGTGCTCCTTTTGCCACCTTGCTGGGAATGACTACCCTAAGTGTCTTGTGTGTCCACCTGCTGTTGCCCCTGGACACACTGTGTCTGGGAACAATGTTCTCCAAACAAAACCAAAAACAAGCAAACAAAAAAGACCGGCAAAATAACACAAAATCCTAAGCCATAGATGAATTGTGGGTGCAGGGTTCATTCCAAAGAGGCTTCGCCAACTCGCCTATACTGATTTCCACATGTCAACACTTGGCCAGAGCAGATCTCCACTCTGGACTCATGGATGAGCCAGAGCTGGCCTTCCCACAGCTGGCTTGCTGCTGAGAAGATGCCTTCCATCTGATCTTGTACAGGAGCTCGTCCTTACACTTTGGAGGATACTTGATCCAGGCCCACTGTAAGAGAAAGGGCCCCTGATCCTTCCTCCCAAAGGGCTGCCCAGACATAACATGTATGGTGAGTGATTGCATCAGTCATCCTCAGGCCTTTCAGGACAGGTGAACACACAAAACGTTCTCACCCTGGGCAGTGTCCCATGACTGGCCCTGGACACAAGCCTCCTTTTCCTCAGTGGGGCCACAGGGTCTTTCGCTGTTCTCATGCAAGGCCACTTTGAGAGTTCATCCCCAACAGGTGAGATTCATGGCCTACCACACTTCTGTGTAAATAGAACAAGGTCTCCTGAAGAGCTGGGCGTTTTTTCCATGGCATTGGGCATTGAGACGCCTACTGAATAATTTGGGGAGCATGACCCAGGCTGTCCACTCGCCTGTGCCTCACAAGTTTGTTCTGTGGTGATGGGATGCACTTCTCCCTGAAAGCCAAGGGAGATAAGTAGAACTGAGCAAAGGCCCCCACTCGCGTATAGGGAGACTTGAGCATCCGGGCTGTACAAGTAGCTCCAGTGCTTCACAGAGGATCGACTACATGGGCCCTAAACCACCTGAGACGCCCTCCCAAGTCCCAGCATGACAGCTTCAAGTCGGGCATCCCTGCCAGAGACAGGGATGCCAGTGTGTCCTCCTCCAGAACTCTCCCTGATCTTGGCTTCAGCATAATCCTATTGAGCATAGTTTTTATGTCATCATCTCTCTTCGAGACAAAAGGTTGTCATCATTGACCCAAAGCAACAAGTTCCCCTCCCAAGAAATACACTAAAAAGTGCATGTGGACTTGCTTACCTCATGGGTAGACTGGAGAACATCTTCCCAAGTAGCTGTGAGAGGCTGAGAGGCGGCAATGTGTTTGGTTGGTGACATGTTGTCAGGTGAACTGGGAATGAGACAGCTGATAGAAAGTTGTCTTTCCTCAGTATCACCTTTTTTCTTTGTCAATCTGGCTAGAAGGTTATCAACATTTTTTCCCTCAATATACTAGTTTTCAATTTTATCTATCATCTACTTATCTATCTATCTATCTATCTATCTATCTATCTATCTATCTATCTAATCTACGTATCTATCTAATCTATCTATCATCTGTCTATCTATCTCTATCTACCTAATAATTGCCTATATATGTATGCATATATACATATGTAATGTGTATACATATTTAATTGGTTTCTGCTCTCATTATTATTACTGTATTTCTTACTTTGGTTTAATTTGTGCTTTTTAAGTTCCTTAAGGTAGAATATAAAGTGGTTGATTTAAGACCTTCATTTTTAATGTAGGAATTTCTATTCTATAAATTTCCCCCAAAATACTGCATCTTAGTTTAAGATGTTATGTTTTTTATCTTTATTTCATTCAAAATGCTTTCCAATTTTTATTTTTATAAATAGGTTAGAAGTATAAATTTTGATTTCCAAATATTTGGGGGATTGCCAAGAGATCATCCTCCTGTTTCTAATTCCATCCCATTTTGTAATTAAATCAATGCATTTTATTTAAATTTAATTCTTTTAAATTTATCAGGACTCATGTTATGGTTCTCTTTTCCCATGAATTATTCCAAATACACAGGGATATGCTTGCTTCTATTTCTGGAATGCTCTTACTTGTTATGGGTGTTCTTTTTGGCCAATCTGTACAACATAAAGAACAAAATCAATTGTGAAGATGCATAATTAATAGTTACATTAAAATACAATTTGCTCCTGTGCTCATTATGTGTTATCTAAATGTTTTGTGTTCCCTTAGCACTTTCATATTACTGACATTTATAATGCATAGCCACTTAATCATTTGCTATTTCTATATGTTTTATATTTAATTTTCAATCAAATACTGTACACAGTAAATATCAAATATTGTAAAATAAGCACCAAACCTCCCCTTAATGTGAAATTCTCAACTGCGAAGTCTGCCTAATGAAGCCATTATGACAATACAATTATTGGTGAGAAATAAAAGAAAGATAGATATATAAGAGCTTTGTAAGATAAATGAACAGGTTACCACATTGAATCAATTCTGAAGGTCCTCTTGTCCTATCAAAGGACATTCAGCTGGACCTCTAATTGAGAAAATAATATTTCATAATTCTCAGATAATTTCTCGCTATTGATCTTGGTAAGAAAGCTCTGGACAGATTAGCACTGTATTTTAAGTAAGAGGGTTATATTCCTGCAGAGTTTTTATAGGCAATACGAAAATGCACTTCAGGTTTTAGTTTCTTCAAACTGGTAATATAGCAAATTCATGAACGTTAACAGAACTACTTCTTTTTAAGAGCATGGTACAATTTGGGAGATGGTAATGTTGATACACACACAAAGAATTGTGTAGATATTGCCACAAAAATCAATTTCCAATATTTATCACTTAGAATGTTGTAGAAAAACATCTCATATAAATCTGCTTTCAACAACTTCATCTCTTTTCACCATCCTAAGCATTTTTTGCATACTGGAAAAATAATATACTTCCAAGTATATTATTATCCATCTATGGTTTTTGTACAATTCAGGAATAAACACCCATATTATTCTATCAACATAAAATTAGCTAGGTCCTCTGGATAAAGAAGTCATATCAAAGATTTCCTGTAGTACGAGTTTCTCTAATTTTCTCTTGGATGTGCTCCTCCAAACCAAAGGCATCACTATAAAATATAAGTTTACACTTATACTTCAACCTCTGTTCTATCATGTGCACTTTGCTATAGTGAATTTGATTAACATTTTTTGGTAACTACATAATTAATGATTTTACCACTCATGTAGGTTTGTGGAGAAACAGTTCCCAGCCTTGAATGCAGGCTGTGGAGAAACAGTTCCAGCCTTGAATGCAGGCTCTATCTGAGACATAAATGAGGTTAGATACTATGTTTGCTGATATACTTGGAAAACCAAGTGTGAGAAAAAGCAGACTTTTTCTACAGCCACATAGTGTTCTGCTGGAATTTATTCTTATGATAAAGAAGCAAGCTTCTTGGCATGGTAACTGGTAAACTGTGTTCTTGATTTCTAAGTTTGAGTACAGACTAGTCTGGGAAAAGAACAAGATTTATTACAAGAAGACTTCAAACAAAGGGGGTTTATAAATTGAAATATTATTGCATTTCTACCTGAACTACACAGAAAAGCTTGTAACACAAAATATCTTATGACTTTATGAAAGAAAGCCTGTTTATTGTTTTTCTGCCTAGAAGTATTGAGCTGAAGCTTTCAATAAATGTGCAGTTGCTGAACATGTCGTGCTCTGCATCCCCTGCGTCCCGCGGACCCTTGCCCAGGGAACCCAACGCACTAGACGTTGACATAGGTTGACCTGAAAATGATCTTAAAGACTGCTGACATGTTGGTGAATTATTGTATGTGAAGGGACTTAAACCTTCCACATTTGCTGGGAATGCTTGATGACCTATTGACCTATGGTCTCATCTTAGAACTGGCAGAACCATGTTTTTTGTTTTTGTTTTTGTTTGTTTTTTTGTTTTTTTTTTACATGATTCTAACTATTTATAGAGCACAATGGCAACCAGATGTTTTTGCTTCTCTGACACACACACACACACACACACACACACACACACACACACACTACTGATTTATCATCTGAATAAGCCATAAAATGTTTATAGGGTTGTTGATATAAAAAGAAGGTGTGAGCTTAAGTACCTATTGACCTTTTGATGACAAGATAATTTTTTTATGTTTTATATACTGTTTTGCACATTTCTATAAAGCTAAGCAAACATTACAATGGATTTGAAATTCTTTGTGTCCTGTGTGATTGATTGACTACTTCAATCTGGGGCCTTCATTTGTTACTTAATATTTTCTTATTTGTTAATTCTCAAGCATGCATCCTTAACACTACAGAAAAACATTTAATAAACCCTCTTGTTTGCCTAATATGCATCTGTTCAAGTTGTCTGGAGAGAAAAACAGACAATATTACAATTTTTATAATATGTATTACAGTGTTAAAATTTGGAAAATATTTCAGAGAATTGCCCCGATATAGTTCTCAAAATTCATACAATGAAGAGAAGGGGAGGAGGAAGCCTGAGGTTCATTAATGGAAATACTACCATCGACTCTGTGTATAAATGTGAATATACCAACCTAAATCTCAATACTCTGTATTGGGATGGGGGGAGAGGTGCGGGGGTACCGAGCACTGTGTGCATGTACGTATGTCCTTGTCATCATGATTTACATTATGATGTGAGACTATAATGCAGGAATAAAAGCACATTAAATAAAAAATTCATACAATTAAAGCTATCTTGATTAATTTCTTCAATCTAATAATATTTTATTACTGTAATCTATTTTGCCTTATTGTCACCTTTTCATTGACTCACATTAAATTATTAATTCATCAATTATTATTTAGGAGTATGTATTATTTTAAAAAATCATAAATTTAAACAATATGTCCAGTCAGTTGCTGTTTCAGAACTTCTAAATCTCTTGTTTCAAGTTTTGCTTTGCAACTGGGAATACTGAATCAATTGGGAATTAAAGTTTACCATTGTATGATCACCATTCATAAGTGTCACCATAATGACATGTTTTTATAAAACACTACCAATTATTGTCCATCTTCAACTTATTTCAATAGTGTTAGTAAACATGTATGAGATATTACTATCTCTATATATCCCTATAGCTATAAAACATAAATAAATTTGTCTCAACATTCCAATACATTACTGAATTATGGTAATCTGAATAATTGGGTGGTAATTTAACCATAGATTATTAAAGAAAACTGCATCCACCTAACTCTCAAGGATTACTCTTTCTAGAAATAATTCTCACAGAAACAGAATCATGAATGAATAAAGACTGGTGTGTACTGATTATGAAAGTATGATATCTTGTGATAGTAAGAAATTATTAATGACTTTTATTCTGGAAACAAGAATAGGTAAAGAAAATGTGGTACCCTTCACATCCACTTATGATCCTGGCATATCTATAGTTTTTGAAATAGAGACATCAGGACCTATATAAATCTCAGGAGGTTGTACAAAACATATTACAAATAAAATGTCTTATTGCAAATCAATATATCCTTTATGATAAATTGGTTATGTTAGATAAATCATAGGTAACAATGGAAGAATTTGTAGATACTTACATTAATATAGAAAATATATTTCCTAAGATAGGGTCTTTGGAAAGCAGAAATGTATCAGAAATTTCAGTCAAAAATCATTTCATATTCCCTATATCAGTAGAGTTTCTTTTTAGAATTGCTTAAAATGAAGTAATGAGAGTAATTGAAAACTAGTGCATTTTAGGCTTAGACTGTAAAAGGGCAAAATTAAAGAAGTAGGATTAGAAGTTACAACACATGGTTTAGTTTTATTATATCAAGCACTCAATAGGGAAGAAGGACTTGAAAATACAAGCATTTCATGGTTCTGATTGTTGGCTTTATACTTCATCTGACTGCATCAATATGTCCCAAATTTTCTGTACCATACAATTCAGGTGGACCTCTATTGTCTTCAAATCTATGAGTAATGTCTTTGCATATGGTATGAAAATAATTATACTGTCATTTTTCATAATATAAAAATACATAAGTAAAAGAACTTAAGCATGTGCATGGAAATATGTTAATGTGTTAAATTAAAATACATGCATACACTTATAGAAAAGTATATGCACTAAAACTGTACAGTTCAATGAATTTTCACCAACACAGATAGCAATCAATGCTGAAATCAAGGTATACTACAAAAATTTCCAAAACCATACTGGTGTTGTTTTCTATGGTAATCTCACACATGTCAGAAGGAAAGAGAACAAAATCTCATATATAACTTCTCACAATGCAAAAAATGAAAAACTAATTCAAATCAATCCTCAATGATTAAGCTGGAAATATTGTATGACCATAAAGAACTTATGAACCATGGATTCTCTATTCTGAAGCTCTAATAAAGAGGAAAGGAAAGTCAAATATTTTGACCCAATTGAGTTCTACTGTAATATTTCTGATACAATATGAAATTGTCAAAACATTTCTTTTATGGTACTGCAAATCAAGCTCAGGGACATTCTATCTCTGAGCTATATCTGTAGTCCTACTTTTAAAACTTTATTTTGAACCAGGGTCTCACTAAGTTGTGGAGGGCCTCACTAAGTAGCTGAGGTTGGCTGTGAACCTGTGATCCTTCTATCTCAGCCACCCAAGTACAGAGATTACCTGCCTGCGCCACGACACTTGGTGTCAAAACATTTTCAATTTCACTTTTTTTTCCATAAAAGCAAGAAACAATTATAATGAAAGAAAAATGATGAAATACTCAATAATGTATGTGACACTGGTGGGGTTTCAATGAGGCAAATGATATATCTTGACAACATTCACAAATAAGCCTCTGAAAATATCAATAGAGACCCTAGAATATGGCACAGAACACACAATATAAAAAGGTCAAAGGACACTGGTGTGGTTACTCACCCCTCTTGTCTGATGTTGAGGGCCAGAGTCTAGCTCTTCTATCTATCTCAACAAGACATGATGAAAAGAAAGCAAAGGCATAGTCTTAGACATACTCATCAGTAAAAATAAGAAAGCACTCAACTAGGTTCCACTGTCATTATTTAATATAGACAGACAGTGTTCCCTCCTGTTAGCAAAGTGAATGGGACCTCCAATATATATCACAGTTGCCTGCCCCTTTCTTAACTAACTTGTTGTAATGTACTCATTCCTTCCTCAAGAACATGCTTTCTATATCCAAGTCTGTATGAATCTGTATTCAAATTAAGCAATTGAAGCCAGTCTTGAGTCACTGAACACATTGGAGGTGTATATTGCCTCATGAGACAGGAAGCTAATGCCTCCATGAGAGAAAGAAAGACCATGACCTCAGTGGTTGTCACTGAGAGGTCACCAGGCAAAGCCCGACTTGGAGAGTCTTATTTGTCTTATGCGAGGGGCACACATCTGGATCTCAGATTGACATCTGTACTGAGTCAGTCAGCGTCCTCAGCCATGTTTTCTCATCATGAATCCAGACAAACACCCTCCCCACAAAGAAGCATTTCCACTCAGGCTTATTTTGTGCAGGTTTCCTACTGCATGATGAACAAAGAACACTAAATGTAAGGCACGCTTTGTGCCTAGTGTCTGAATAATGGAACTTATGTAAAAAACGGGTGGCACTCTATTGCTCTAGTAAAATTTGATGAAATGTTGGGGAAAGTATTTAAACTTTTCATCAACTAAAAATCTAAAAACGAAATAAGATTAAACAGAACATATGATTATAGTATAAGAGTAGAAACTCTTACACCAAAGATATACATGTTCTAGATTCAGATTCCCAATCAGCTGGGCATGGTGGCACACACTTGCCATCCCAGGACTTGGAAGACTGAGATAGGAGGATCACAGGTTCGAGGATAGCCTCAGCCATAACACAGATGGTGAGGTCACTGTATCAGTCATCCTCTGGCCTCTCAGTACTGGTGAATCTGGAAAGGTTCTCACCCTGGGATTATTCCGTGACTGGCCCTGAGCACAATCCTTTTCCTCAGTGGAGTCACAGGGCCTTTCCCTGTTCTCAGGCAGGCCACTTTTGACAGCTGATCCCTAATAGGTGAGCTTCATGGCCTAGCACTCTTTTGTATAGGTAGAAATATGGATCTCAAAGAGATGGGAGTTTTCCCCATGGTATCACTGAATGGGACTCCCACTGAACTGTTCGGGGTGAATGAAACAGGCTGTCCACTCACCTGCATCCTCATCGTCTTTTCTGTGGTGCTGGGCTGCACTTCCCCCTGGAAGGCCAAAGGAGAAAAATGGAACTGAGAGAGAACCCCGACTCCTCTATAGGGAAACACAAGAACCCAGGCTACATAAGTCGAGTTAGTGCTTTGCAGAGGAGGAACTTCATGAGCCTTAAGCCACCTGAGATGCCCTCACGGGCCATAGCATGGCAGCCTCCAGTCAGTCATCCCTGCCACACAACAGGGATGCCAGTGCATTCCCCTCCAGCACTCTCCCTGGGCTGGGCCTCAGCCTGTCCATATTTGGAATAATTTTTATGTCGTCACAGCTCTTCAAGCAAAAGGTTGTCATCATCGACCCAAAGCAACAACAAACACACTAAAAACTGCATGCGGACTTGCTTACCACCCAAGGAGCTATGAGGCTGAGAGGCGGCAATGTGTTGAGTCGGTGACATGTTGACAGGTGAAGTGGGAAGGGGGCAGCAGGTAGGAAGTTGCCTTTTTTCAGTATCACCTGGGTAAAAGTTGGAGACTAGTGTCAGAGGAAGGGAGGAACAGCTTCCTTTCACCACAGGGAAAGAGCCTCTCACTCTTCCTGCCCACTGGCGAGTCATGAGCAGAGGGATGTTCACTGGAGACTTTCTTTGGTTCCTTGACTAGGTCCTTGATGATGGTCAAGTCCCAGTCAATGTCTCTCTTCCACTGGCTGGGTTTCCACTCAGTAGCACAAATTATAGGCCCCCTCCTGTTCTCTGTAGCACTGCGGGCCATCTCCCAATGGCTCTGACTGAGAAACTGTCAACCCAAGTGCCTGAACTAATTTTGCATGTGTTGCACTCCCTCCATACTCTTTGATCTACTCGTGGAGACAACCAATGGTGGAGCTGTCTTGGGAGTCTCCACGATAGCCACAATCTTTATGTAAGAAAACACCAGGATGGAGCTGGATTGTGGCTCATCAACTCCTTAGGGCACCTTTTCGGTAATGAGAGCCCTACCAGGCTGCTATGTCCAACTACTGTTGTCCCTCACCACAGAGTGTCTGGGGTCAAATTTCAACAACAACAACAACAGAAACCAAAAATAATGGAAAACCTCAACCATAGATTCATTGTGGGTATAGGGTTCATTCCAAAGAGGCTTCTCCAAGCCGCATATACTGATTTCCAAATGCCAACGGGTGACCCCAGGATATCTCCACTCTGGACGCATGGGTGAACCAGAGCTGGCCTGTTCCCAGCTGGCTTTCTGCTGAGAGGATACTCTTGATCTGATCTTCCACAGGAGCTGGTCTTTACATTTTGAAGGATAATGGATGCAATCCTCACCCTAAGAACCAGGACCATTTGATCGCTCCTCAGAAAGGACTGCCAATCCTTCACACAGATGGTGAGCAAAGAAAATGGTACATGCTCAGGCCTCCCAGCAGTGGGGAACCCACAAAACATTGTCACCCTGGTAATTGTCCCATGACTGGCCCTAGACCCAACCCTCCTTTTCCTTGGGGGAGCTGCAGGGTCTTCCAGTTTTCATGCAATATCCAGGTTGTGCACTGACCAGTACCTCCAGAGTCTGTTCTGGGTGCTGGGCTGAGCTTCTCACTGGAAGGCCAAAGGAGAAATATGGAACTTAGCAAGAACCCACACTCATCTGTAGGGGAACACAAGCACTTTGGCTGCATAAGTAAAGTTCTTGCTTCCAAGAGGAGGAACTACGCGGGCCTGAAGCCACCTGAGACATGTTTTCCTCCAGCACTCTCCCTGGATTGGGCCTCAGCGTAATCCTATTGAGCATAATTTTTATATCATCAAGTCTCTTCAAGAAAAAGGTTGTCATCATTGACCAAAGCAACAACAAATACACTAAAAACTGCATGTGGACTTGCTTACCTCAGGCGTAGACAGGAGAACATCTTCCCAAGTAGCTGTGAGGCTGAGAGGTGGCAATGTGTTGAGTTGGAGACACATTTACAGGTGAGCTGGGAAGGGGGCAGCAGGCAGGAAGTTGTCTCTCCTCAGTATCACCTGGGTAAAGTTGGAGACTAGTGTCAGGGGAAGGGAGGAACAGCTTCCTCTCAGCACAGGAAAGAACCTCTTACTCTTCCTGCCCACTGGCTGGTCAGAAGCAGAGGGATGTTCACTAGAAACTTGCTTTGGTTCCTTGACTAGGTCCTTGATGATGGTCAAATGCCAAGAAATGCCTCTCAACAACTGGCCGGGTTCCCACTCAGTTGCACAAATGATAGCCCCCACCCGAGTCTCTGCTACACTGCAGGCCACCTCCCAATGGCTTAGAGTGAGAAACTCTCACCCCAAGTGCCTGAACCACTTTTCAGATGTGTCGCATTCCCTCAATACACTTTGATCTACTCCTGAGGACAACCCATGGTGGAGCTATCATGGGAAACACTGGGATGGCTACCATCTTTGTGAAAGACACTGCCAGGATGGAGCCAGATTGGGGCTCATCAACTCCTTAGGGCACCATTTTGGAAATGACAGCCCTAAAATTCTGGTGTGTCCAACTCATGTTGCCGCTCACCACAGAGTGTCTGGGGTCAAATTTCAACCAAACAACAACAACAACAAAAATAAGGCAAAACCTCAACCATAGATTAATTGTGGGTCTAGGGTTCATTCCAAAGAGGCTTCTCCAAGCCACATATACTGATTTCCTCATGTCAACAGGTGCCCTCAGGATATCTCCACTCTGGATGCATGGGTGAGCCAGAGCTGGCCTTTCCCAAGCCGGCATTCTGTTGAGAGGATACCCTTGATGTGATCCTCCACTGGAGCTCCTCTTTACATTTTGAAGGACAATGGATGCAATCCAACCCTAACAACAAGGACCTTTTGATGCTTCCTCAGAAAGGACTGCCTATCCGTGACATGGATGGTGAGTGAAGAAAATGCTTCATTCTCAGGCCACCCAGTGGTTGGTTAACCGCAAAACATTCTCACCCTGGAAAGTATCCCATGACTGGCCCTAGAACCAACCCTCCTTTTCCTTGGTGGAGGTGCAGGGTGTTCCTGTTTTCATGTAAGATCCAGGTTGTCCACTGACCTGTACCTCCAGAGTCTGTTCTGAGGTGGTGGGCTGCACTTCTCCCTGGAAGGCCAAAGGAGAAACATGGAACTGAGGAAGGCCCCCTACGCATCTGTAGGGTGATACAAGCACCCAGGCTGCATAGTAGAGTTCATGCTTCCCAGGGGAGGAACTACACGGGGACTAAGCCACCTGAGACATGTTCTCCTCCAGCACTCCCCCTGGGCTGGGCCTCAGCGTAATCCTACTGAGCATAATTTTTACCTCATCATGTCTCTTCAAGACAAAAGGTTGTCATCATCAACCCAAAGCAATAAGTTCCTCTCCCAGTAAACACACTAAAAACTGCATGCGGAGCTGCCTACCTCAGGTGTACACAGGAGAACATCTTCCCAAGTAGCTGTGAGGCTGCGATGTGGCAATGTGTTGAGTCAGTGACACGTTGTCAGGGGAACTGGGAATTGAGCAGCAGGTTGGATGTTGCCTTTGTCCCGATTCACCTGGATGATATGTTGGAGAGACAGTGTGCGCTCCGGTTAGCAAAGTGAATGGGACTTCCAATATATATCACAGTTGCCTGCCCCTTTCTTAACTAACTTGTTGTAATGTACTCATTCCTTCCTCAAGGACATGCTTTCTATATCCAAGTCTGTATGAATCTGTATTCAAATTAAGCAACTGAAGCCAGTGTTGAGTCACTGAACACATTGGAGGTGGATATTGCCTCATGAGACAGGAAGCTAATGCCTCCATGAGAGAAAGAAAGACCATGACCTCAGGGGTTGCCACTGAGAGGTCACCCAGCACTGCCTGACTTGGAGAGTCTTATTTGTCTTATGCGAGGGGCACACATCTGGGTCTCAGATTGATATCTGTACTGAGTCAGTCAGCATCCTCAGCCATGTTTTCTCATCATGAATCCAGACAAACACCCTCCCCACAAAGAAGCATTTCCACAGTCAGGCTTATTTTGTGCAGGTTTCGCTACTGCATGATGAACAAAGAACACTAAATGTAAGGCACGCTTTGTGCCTAGTGTCTGAATAATGGAACTTATGTAAAAAACGGGTGGCATTCTATTGCTCTAGTAAAATTTGATGAAATGTTGGGGAAAGTATTTAAACTTTTCATCAACTAAAATCTAAAAACGAAATAAGATTAAACAGAACATATGATTATAGTATAAGAGTAGAAACTCTTACACCAAAATGCACATGTTCTAGATTCAGATTCCAAATCAGCTGGGCATGGTGGCACACATTTGTCATCCTAGGGCATGGGAGAATGAAATAGGAGGATCACAGGTTCGAGGACAGCCTCAGCCATAACACGGATGGTGAGGTCACTGTATCAGTCATCCTCTGGCCTCTCAGTACTGGTGAATCTGGAAAGGTTCTCACCCTGGGATTATTCCGTGACTGGCCCTGAGCACAATCCTTTTCCTCAGTGGAGTCACAGGGCCTTTCCCTGTTCTCAGGCAGGCCACTTTTGACAGCTGATCCCTAACAGGTGAGCTTCATGGCCTAGCACTCTTTTGTATAGGTAGAAATATGGATCTCAAAGAGATGGGAGTTTTCCCCATTGGTATCACCGAATGGGACTCCCACTGAACTGTTCGGGGTGAATGAAACAGGCTGTCCACTCATCTGCATCTCCATCGTCTTTTCTGTGGTGCTGGGCTGCACTTCTCCCTGGAAGGCCAAAGGAGAAAAATGGAACTGGGAGAGAACCCCGACTCCTCTGTAGGGGAACACAAGCACCCAGGCTACATAAGTCGAGTTAGTGCTTTGCAGAGGAGGAACTTCATGAGCCTTAAGCCACCTGAGATGCCCTCACGGGCCATAGCATGGGAGCCTCCAGTCAGTCATCCCTGCCACGCAACAGGGATGCCAGTGCATTCCCCTCCAGCACTCTCCCTGGGCTGGGCCTCAGCATATCACACTTTGGCTTAATTTTTATGTCATCATATCTCTTCAAGCAAAAATTTGTCATCATTGACCCAAAGCAACAACAAACACACTAAAAACTGCATGCGGACTTGCTTACCACACAAGGAGCTATGAAGCTGAGAGGAGGCAATGTGTTGAGTCGGTGACATGTTGACAGGTGAAGTGGGAAGGGGGCAGCAGGTAGGAAGTTGTCTTTCCCCTGAATCACCTGGGTGAAAAGTTTGAGACTTGTGTCAGAGGAAGAGCTTCCTCTTGATGTAGGGAAAAAGCCTCCTACTCTTCTTGCCCACTGTCTGCTGATCACAGGGTAGCCGATTGCAGGAGCATGCCTTTGGACCCTTGATTAGGCCTTTGACCACTGCCTAATCCCAAGAGATGGCCCTCCACCACTGGCCAGATTTCCACACAGTAGCTCTAATTACAGCTCCTCACCTGAGTCTTCCAAACTTGCAGGCCACCTTCTTTCCCTCAGTGGAATCACAGGGTCTTTACCTGTTCTCATGCAAGGGCACTTTGGAAAGCTAATCACCAACAGGTGAGCTTCATGGATTACTACCCTTCTGTGTAAATAGTCCTAGGTCTCTCAAAGAGATGGCTGTTTTTCCCATGGCTCCAAGCATTGGGACTCTCACTGAATTGTTTGGGCAGTATGACCAAGGTTATCAACTCACCTGTTCATCCCAATTCTGTTCTGTGGTGCTGGGCTGCACTTCTCCCTGGAAAGTGGAAAGACAAAGGAAAAGTCACACTGAGCAAGGGCCCCCAGTCATCTCTAGGATGACTTAAGCACCCAGGTTGCACAAGTATTTTGGGTGCTTTTCAAAGGAGCACGTACACAGGCCATAAGCCACCTGGGATACCCTCCAGGGCACCAGAATGGCAGCCTCCAGGAAGACATCCTTGCCAGGAAACAGGGATACCAGTGTGTGCTCCTCCAGCACTCTTCAAGGGCTGGGCCTCAGGGGCAATGTAGTGAGCATGATTTTTATGTCTTCAGCTCTCTTCAGACAAGAAGGTTGTCATCATCGACCCAAAGCAACAAGGTTCTCTCCCAGGAAACACACTAAAAACTGCATGTGGACTTGTTTACCTCAGGTGTAGAAAGGAGAACATCTTCTGAAGTAGCTGGGAGAGACAGAGAGGCACCAAGGTGTTGAGTCAGTGACACGTTGACAGGTGAACTGGGAAGGGGGCAGCAGGTAGGTAGTTGTCTTTCCTCAGTATTACCTGGGTAAAAGTTGGAGACTAGTGTCAGGGGAAGGGAGCAACAGCTTCCTCTCACCACAGGGAAAGAGCCTCTCACACTTACTGCCCACTGGCTGGTCAGAAGCAGAGGGACGTTCACTGGAACCTTTCTTTGGTTCCTTGACTAGGTCCTTGATGATGGTCAAATCCCAATAAATGCCTCTCTACCACTGGACGGATTCCCACTCAGTAGCACAAATTATAGCCCCCACCCGAGTCTCCGCATCACTGTGATCTGCCTCCAAATGGCTTAGACTGAGAGCTGTAATGGGATTCGTTGGGATGGCTACCATCCTTTTCAACACCACCACCAGGATGGAGCTGGATTGGGGCTCATAAGATGGCTAGGACAACTTTTTGGGAATGACAACACTAAAAGTCTGGTATGTCCATCTCCTGTTGCCCTCGCCACAGAGTGTCAGGGGTCAAATTTCTCCAAAACAACAACAACAACAACAATAAAAAAACAAACAACACCACAGCAACAAGAATGCAAAACTCCAATCACAGATTAATTACGGGCATAGGGTTCATTCCAGAGGTTTTGCCAAACCACATGTAGTGATTGCCACATGCCAACAGGTGCCCCCAGGAGATCGTGACTCTGGACCCATAGGTGAGCCAGAGCTGGCCTTCCCCTAGCTGACTTTCTGCTGAGAGGAAACCCTCAATCTGATCTTCTACAGGAGCTGTATTTTGAAGGTACATTTGTACATTTTGAAGGTTAATGGATCCAGTCCCCACACTAACAACAAGGACCCTTTGATCCTTCCTCCCAAAGGACTGCCCGGCCCTGACATGGATGATGAGCAAAGAAAACGGTCATGTTCAGGCCTCCCCATGGTGGGGAACCCGCAAAACATTCTCATCCTGGTCAGTGTTCTATAACTTTCCCTAGACCCAACCCTCCTTTCCTTGGTGGGGCCTCAGGGCCTTTCCCAGTTTTCAAGCAAGGCCAATTTTGAGAGTTGATTCCCAACAGATGAGCTTCAAGGCCTAGCACACTTTTTTTAAAAATTAACTAATTTATTTTTTCAGCATGGATGTTTTATACATTTCTTGAGTAAAACAGGGTTACATAGACACTTATGATATATCCATCATTGTCAGATCACAAGTAGCACCAACTCTTTGTTTTACACGTATAGCCCACATTCTTAACATAGCCTGGTAAGGCAAACTTTCTAGAGTCATAAAATCATACTCCTTTAGGGTCATATATTTACTTTCTAAGAAGTAGGAGGGTCTTTTATCTACACATGCTAGGGACAATCTCCAGACTTCGAGATGCCAATGTAGCCATAGCAGAAGAGTCAGTATAATTGCTAATATATGCAGATAGTAACTGCAAGGGCCCAGATGTGCTCTCACAAAAATCTACCATGCTCTTGGATAGGCAGAATAAATATCCTCAAAATGGCCATCCTCCCAAAAGTAATCTACAAATTCAATGCAATACCCATGAAATTACCAAAGTCACTCCTCTCAGACATAGAAAAATCAGTCCTTAAATTCATCTGGAACAACAAAAAGCCCAGGATAGCCAAAGTAGTTCTTAGGAACAAGCACCATGCAGGAAGTATCACAATACCTGACTTCAAACTTTACTACAAAGCCACAGTAATAAAAACAGCATTGTATTGGCACAAAAACAGATACACAGAACAATGGAGCAGAATAGAAGTTTCAGAAACAGACCCATGTGCTTACAGTCAACTGATTTTTGACAAAGGAGCCAAAAACATACACTGGAAAAAAGATAGCCTGTTTAACAAGTGGTATTGGCAAAACTGTATAACCATATGAAGGAAAATGGAAAGAAAACCCACTTTCACACCCTGCACAAGGTCAATTCCAGGTGGATCAAAGACCTGGAAGTCAGGCCAGAAATCTTGCAGCTACTTGAAGAGGGCATAGGCCCAACACTTCAACACATAGGCACAGGTCAAAACTTTCACAAGAAGACCTGAAAAGCACAAGCAACTCAAAGGAAGATCAATACATGGGATTGCATTAAACTGAAGAGCTTCTGCACAGAAGATAAACTATCAAGAACCTCAACAGAGAACCCACAGAGTGGAAGAAAATCTTTGCCAGCTACTCATCTGATAGAGGACTAATATCTAGGATATATAGAGAACTCAAGAAACTCACAGCTAAGAAAACAAATATCCCAATCAAAAAATGGGAAAGGATCTAAATACATGCTTCACAAAAGAAGAAATAGAAATGGCCAAGAAATGTATGAGGAAATGATCAACATCATTAGCAATCAGAGATGCAAATCAAAACTACCTTGAGATTTCACCTAGCACACTTGCGTATATGCAGACCCAGGGCTCCTGACGAGATGGGTGGCTCCGTCATGGTATCAAATGTTGGGACTCCCACTGAATTGTTCCAGGAACATGACCCAGTCTGTCTCCTCACCTGTACCTCCATAGTCTGATCTGTGGTGCTGGGCTGCACTTCTCCCTGGAAGGCCAAAGGAGAAACATGGAACTGAGCAAGATGCCCTACTCATCAATAATGGGACAGAAGCACCCAGGCTAAATAAGGAGAGCAACTGTATAGCAGAGGATGAACTAAACTGGCTCTAAGCCACCTGAGACGCCCTTCCGGGCCAAGCATGGAGTCACTAGTCGGGCATCCCGGCCATGAAAGAGGGATGCCACTGCGTTTTCCTCCAGTACCCTCCCTGGATTGGGCATCAGCATAATCCTATTGAGCCTAATTTTTATGTCATCATGTCTCTTCAAGACAAAAGGTTATCATTATCGACCCAAAGAAACAACAAACACACTAAACACTGCATGTGGACTTGCTTACCTCAGGCGTAGACAGGAGAACATCTTCCCAAGTAGCTGTGAGGCTGAGAGGTGGCAATGTGTTGAGTTGGTGACACGTTTACAGGTGAGCTGGGAAGGGGGCAGCAGGTAGGAAGAGGTCTCTCCTCAGTGTCACCTGGAAAAGTTGGAGACTCGTGTCGGTGAAGGGAGGAACAGCTTCCTCTCACCACAGGGAAAGAGCCTCTCACTCTTCCTGCCCACTGGCTGGTCATGAGCAGAGGACGTTCACCGGAACCATTTTTTGGTTCCTTGACTAGGTCCTTGATGATGGTCAAGTGCCAAGAAATGCCTCTCAACAACTGGCCGAATTCCCACTCAGTTGCACAAATGATAGCCCCCACCCGAGTCTCTGCTGCACTTCAGGCCACCTCCCAATGGCTTAGAGTGAGAAACTGTCACCCCAAGAGTCTGAACCACTTTTCAGATGTGTCCATTCCTTCAGTTGTCTTTGATCTACTACTGGGGCCAACCCATGGTGGAGCTGTCATGGGAATGGCTGGGATGGCTACCATCTTTGTGAAAGACATTGCCAGGATGGAGCCAGATTGGGGCTCATCAACTCCTTAGGGCACCATTTTGGAAATGACAGCCCTAAAAGTCTGGTATGTCCAACTCCTGTTGTCCCTCACCACACAGTGTCTGGGGTCAAATTTCAACAACAACAACAAAAATAATGGAAAACCTCAAACATAGATTACCTGTGGTCATAGGGTTCATTCCAAAGAGGCTCCTCCAAGCCACATATACTAACTTCTATATGCCAACAGGTGTCCCCAGGATATCTCACTCTGGATGCATGGGCGAGCCAGAGCTGACCTTTCCCCAGCTGTCTTTCTGCCAAGAGGATACCATCGATGTGATTTTCCGCAGGAGCTCGTCTTTACATTTGAAGGTAAATGGTTCAAGTCCCCACACTAACCACAAGGACCCTTTGATCCTTCCTCCAAAAGGACTTGCCCTATCGTGACATGGATGGTAGGCGAAGAAAATGGGTCATGCTCAGGCCTCTCAGTGGTGGGGAACCCACAAATCATTCTAACCCTAGTCAGTGTCCCATGACTGACCCTAGATCCAACCCTCCTTTTCCTCGGTGGACCTGCAGGGTTTTCCTGTTTTCATGTAAGATCCAGGTAGTCCACTCACCTGTACCTCCATAGTGTGTTTTGTGGTGCTGGGCTGCACTTCACCCTGGAAGGCCAAAAAAGAAAAATTGAATTGAAGAAGAACCCCCACTCATCTGTAGGGAGACACAAGCACCTAGGCTGCAGTGGAGGAACTACAGGGGCCCTAAGACACCTGAGAAGTATTCTCCTCCAGCACTCTCCCTGGACTGGGCCTCAGCAGAATCCTATTGAGTATAATTTTTATGTCATCACGGCTCTTCAAGACAAAAGGTTGTCATCATTGACCCAAAGCAACAACAAACACACTAAAAACTGCATGTGGACTTGCTTACCTCAGGCGTAGACAGGAGAACATCTTCCCAAGTAGCTGTGAGGCTGAGAGGTGGCAATGTGTTGAGTTGGTGACACGTTTACAGGTGAGCTGGGAAGGGG
>PVLC010021141.1:0-28342 GCA_004027655.1 Graphiurus murinus
ATTATCTATACATTCCAAACAGAAATATATCACTATCAAAATTGTAGGTGAAGGTGGTAAGGAGTATTTTATTTGTAATAAAACTGGAGATGATACTTGAAATTGGAAGTTATTGAGAAGTAGATACTTTAAAACATCATACCCAATACTCAATAATTCTTCAATAAGTTCTTGAAATATGCAGTCTAGGATGAAGAAAAGAGCTTGCTTAGTTCTGTCTACATTAAGGGAAATAGGAAAACTAAATCATTTAAAAGAGATCATTTATATTTGCCATTCCATATTGCATTCTCAAAGGCTTCAAAAGGCTCAGGGAAAAATTCAGAAATAGGACTTAAAATCAACATCTTTAGATAAACTGCAATAAATAGGAAAAATGAAAAGCCATTATAACTGTATGGGAATTGGTGTCAGAATGTTTGTTCAATGTAATGGAAAAGTGCTCTTATTGGCCATATTCTTATCTTGTCACTTTTTTTTTTACTGTGTTCCAAAATGTGTACTTTGTAATCTCAAAGTTATTTCTCTTCAGTATTAGAAATCTCTTTTCTCTTTTTTGAATTACAAAATTACAGGGAAGAGTATGCTTAAGGCAGATAATAAAAAGGACAAGTGAAGTTTCACTGTTTAAATACATATTTGAAATGTTATAAGACATGTAGGATTTCAAGTTACAAATTGAGGTATAACACAGACTTTAATAATCACAGATGTGAAAGAACCTCATGTTTTAACCTCAATTTCCATATTTATCAAAACTAAAATAATTGGAAAGGTATTTTGAATTAAAATACAATTTTCTTTCATTGCAAATGTATTTCAAGTTTTAAGGAAGATCTAACTAAACCAACATTTAATATGCAATAAATGAAATAAATCCAATTTCTATTTCAGAGAAGGGTGTAATTTATTAAATATGCACAGATGATACTTTTAAATATTTAGATTTTCATTTTGGAGGAAGGACCTATTATAATATTTTATGTCACCATGCTATATATTCTATGATAACTGATTAATGAAACTATTTTTAAGAGTATATTAATTATAACATTAATGTATAACTATGTACTAAGACAAGAGAACTATTATATTATTTGTGAAATAATTACTGTATATTAAATGCTTACAAAAATAAATATTAATGATCAATTTCATTAATATTAATAATACCATCCTCCCTGATTTACTGGTGTGTTAGGCATTAAACCTTATTATTTGTCTAAAAAGCTACAGTGCATGCTGTTATTTGTACTCATGTACTTGAATTATAAATTTATTGATTTAATAATATTATAACTTACTAGGCTTTAAACATTATGAAGCAAAATAATATAGATAAATACAGAAGGGAATCAAAGATGACAGGTTAATCCAGGATGCACTGCACAACTGGCCATAGAGAACCATAAAGAAGAAATACACACATATACACACATACACACACACATACACACACATACACACACACACACACACACACACATGCACACATACACTCACATCTTGAAAGATAAGGTAACTAAGACCTAGAGATGTTAAGCAATTAGCAATTAGTCAAGTTCATAGACTCTATGCTATGGGCCCTCTAGCTTTATAAATACTGCCATCTTGGTGTTCTCTAAGTGTTAAGTTTTTCAGGACAGAGCCCCAGACCTAAGCTATTATATCTTGAGCTGCCTAAGGGAAAAGTTATAGATTCATGTTGCTGGCATGCTATATCTCTTCAGGTAGCTCTACTGAACAGAACTTACTTCTAATGACCTCATGCTGGGCCCCTTCTCAGCAGTGTGGTCTCCCCTAGGGGTCTACAGGAAGATCTTACACTGTAACTGACTCTGACAGTGCATAGGCTAAACTGCAGGCTTTCTTGGGCATAGCAGAGCTCTACTGCACCGCCACCACCAAACTAGCCTGACTGACCAGCTCTCACCAGCTATACTCCCAGATTCAGGGGGCGGAGAGGGTCCATTAAAAGGTCCTTCATTCAATACAGGCAAAATGAGTTATGGCTGACTTCATAGAAATATCACACAATCTTTTCCCAGTATTTTCACTCCTATATTTCCCCCCTGATTTTAGAATTTTATTGGTACAATAGATTTAGATATCATAGTGAGATTCAAACTGATACATTCACATATACACACATTTCTTGGAAACATACATCTGTACTCTTGAAGTAGGTATGAGAACCAAAATTTATTAAACAAGGGTCCAGATATTTACTTATTGATTATGTATGTGTTTCCTAGACACATATTGCAAAATTATAAAAATAAATACACTTAAGCAGACATTGATATTTGTTTGTTGAAATGAATGTATGCAAACTATCACTGGGAAGAGTATCAGGAGTGACATTATTGGGTCATAGATTTTATTAGCACATTTTAACAGTACCAGTAGATCATCTTCCAACATAGCAACCTTAATTTATATCCTGATCAACAGCGTATGAGTCCTATTTCATCCATAACTTAACCAAAACCTAATATTTTCAAACTCTTGTAAACACACACACACACACACACACACACACACACACACACACTAACTGAAAGGGTGATAGATGGTTAACTCTTCATTGTTTTACTTTGTATTTCTCTGATTATTAGTGAGGATGAACATCTTTTGATAAACCAATTGACCTTTTTATTTCCCCTTGGTTTCCATAAGGTGAGGAGAACCAGGAAATTTCATTTTCTTACCTTAGGGCTCTGTGTTACAATTTAGTCTGCAGAGAATTTTTTTTTCTTTCTTTTTTTTTATTGGTGCATTGTAATGATACATCATTATTAGGTGCAAGCTGGTAGAGGCATACATGCACACATCTCTCATCCAACCCTTTCCCAATTCCTGCCCTATTTCCCTCACTCCCTCCCTCCTTCTCTTGTTCAGTTTAGTGATTGACTTTGATATTTTTGTGAAAGTACATCATGTGCATTAGGGTGTCGCCCCCAAATCACCTTTAGTTAAGTCACCTTCTTTGCTCATCTAAGGTTTCTCCTTCTTATAGAGTCCCTCTTATGACCTACTTTCTCCTTAACTTCCACATATTGACTCACTTTCTCCCTAGCTTCTGCATATTAGGGAGAGCATCTGATTTTTTATTTTTTGTGACTAACTAATCTCACTTAACATAATGTTTTCCAGTTCCATCCATTTCCCTGTAAATGACATGATTTTGTTCTTCTTTATGGCTGAGTAAAATTCCATTATGTGTGAGAATAGCTTTTTTTTTTTTTTGCGGTACTGGAGATTGAACTCAGGGGCGTTCTATCTCCGAGCTATACCCCCAGCCCTATTTTTATTCTTTATTTTGAAACCGAGTCTCACTAAGTTGCGGAGTGCCTCACTAAGTAGCTGAGGCTGGCTGCGAACCCGAATCCTCCGGTCTCAGCCTCCCGAATGCTGGGATTACAAGCGTGCGCCACCACACCCGGCTGAAAATAGCTATTTTGATGATATTTATTCTGCCTATTCAAGAGCATGGAAAATCTTTCCATCTTCTAAGGTCTTCTTTGACTTCTTTTTTCAACTTTTTATAGTTTTCCTTACAGAGGTCTTTTACCTCCTTGGTTAAGTTTATCCCTAAGTGTTTTTATTTTTGGGGGTGCTATTGTGAGTGGAATTGTTTTCTGGATTTCTTTTTCAGTGGATTTATGGTTGGCATACAGGAAAGCTTCTGATTTTTTAAGATTGATTTTGTATCCAGACACTTTGCTGAATTTGTTGATCAGTTCTATAGGCCTTTTGGTGGAGTTTGTTGGGTCTTCTAAGTATAGTATCATGTCATCTGCAAAAAGTGATAGTTTTTGCTCTTCTTTTCCTTTTCTTACACCTTTGATTTCCTTCTCTTGACATTACTTTGGCTAGAGTCTCAAGTACTATATTGAACAGAAGTGGTGAAAATGAATATCCTTGTCTTGTTCCTGTTTTCCTGTTTTTAGTGGGGACTCTTGCAGTTTTTCCCCATTAAATATCACATTGGCTATGGGCCTATTGTATATTGCCTTTATGATATTAAGGTATATTCCTTCTATTCCAATTCTCTGCAGTGCTTTTAGCATGAATGGGTGTTGGATTTTATCAAATGCTTTTTTGGCATCTACTAAAATTATCATGTGATTTTTGTCTTTGATTCTGTTTATGTGGTGAATTACATGGATTTTTTTTTTTTTTTTTTTTTTTTCGTATGTTGAACCAGCCTTGCATCCCTGGGATGAACTCGACTTGGTCATGGTGTATAATTTTCTTGATGTGGTTTTGAATGTACATTTCTAGTATTTTGTTTAGCAGTTTTGTGTCTAAGTTCATCAGTGATACAGGCCTATAGTTTTCTTTTCTTGAGCTGTCTTTATTTGGCTTTGGTATTAATGTAATGTTGGCTTCATAGAATGTGTTTGGGAGAGTCTCATTTCTTTCTATTTTGTGGAATAGATTGAGGAGAGTTGAGATTAGCTCTTCTATAAAGGTTTCATAAAATTCACTTGGAAAACCATCTGGCCCTGGGCTTTTGTTTGATTGTAAACTCTTTATTGCTGTTTCTATCTCTTTGATTGCTATTGGTTGGTTTAAGTTTTCTATATCTTCTTGACCCAATTTAGGAAGGTTTGATGTGTCTAGAAATTTGTCAATTTCTTCTAAGTTTTCCATTTTGTTGGAGTACAGTTTGTCAAAGTAGTTTCTGATGATCCTCTGGGTTTCCACACCGTCAGTTGTAAAATCACCTTTTTCATATCTTATTTTGGTGATTTGGATTGATTCTCTCTTTCTTTTGGTTCATTTGGCTAATGGTTTGTCTATCTTGTTTATTTTTTCAAGAAACCAGCTTTTGGTTTTCTGTATTTTTTTTATCCTCTACTTCATTAATTTCTGCTCTGAATTTCATAATTTCCTGTCTTCTACTGACTTTGGGGCTAGACTGTTCTTGTTTTTCAAGGGCTTTGAGCTGTGTCATTACATTATTTATTTGGTGATTTTCTGTTTTTCTTATGTGGGGTCTGCAGAGATTTTAATGATATTATTATCCTACTGGAGATCTGTAGAGATGGTGGGATGCCAATAAACTCTTATAATCAGGTAGTAGCAAGTACCCTAGAGTCCGTCAGATAAACTAAGTGATTGTTAGAAGTGGGAAACACAGCCAACAAAAATTCAAGAAACTCCCCTGTGGTGAGCTTTCTGAGTGCCCCACAGTTCACTGTAAAACACAACTCTTAACATTAATAAAGACAAATACCATTTGGTAAAAGTACTTGGATTTTAGAGGAAACATACAGGCTTTTAGCTATTTTCATCTGATTTATTTACTAAGTAAACTGAGTAAATTGGTAGCCGGCCTTGGGTAACAACCACAGCAAAATAAGCAAAGCATTTTCAGCTCATCCGGGCTTTAGTGCTAGGAGCTCTGAACTTGGCTGTTACGAGTCTATGGAATGAGTCATGGGATAATGACAAAAGGGACTTTGAGGTTTTTGTGTAATTACAATTTTATTTCTGAAACACTCACCACCACCATTTCCCTGCAATGGATGCTGGTTGTTTTCTGCAATCACCTCAGTGCTTATTCATGGAGAAGGCAGCTAGCATGACAAGGATGAAAATTATGTGTGGGGCCAATACATGCACTCCCCCTCAAGGTTGTTGACTGGATGTAATAATTTTAGCTGTCCATCCTGCCAACAGTGGTGGGCCACCCTGAGCCATGACACAGCACAGTACTCAGAGAAGCAAGTGTATGATTGAGATAAGGTGCCAGCTGGGGAATCATTGGTGAAGGTGAGATATTTTATCTGAACCAGAAACAAATATACGATTCCAGGTTTCCTAGAGCTGGAAGATACAATATCTGGGAATGAAAAGTTAAGATAGGGAGTTACACCTAGTGATGCACTTGAAAAATTCTGTTTGTTTAGACTTTGGAAATCCTATTTTAGAGGTCTTAATTCCTAGATGATGAATACTTTCACTAGAAGGCAATAGTTCCAGTGATTTGAGAGACGGGAGAATGGGGATTTACTCAGTTGAATGTGGTAACTGGTCCTGATCATTACAAGCAAACAGTGTTGCTGCTCCAGAGTGGGAGTGAGGGTATCTCTTTGTGCAGCAGCAACTAAAGGAAAATTGAATGTACACTAAAAAATTAAGCTATTTCATAAGAATGGCCTTGTAACCAATTACAGAAACCAGGACTGCACTAGCTTTTCTTTCTTCTTTTATGATGTCTGTATGTGTTCATTTATAATAATTATATCAGTTTTCCTCTGTTGCCCATTATATTTTATATGGGGCATGTTGGTGGCAGATGATATAATGGATATTTTTTATCAATGTGTATTGTAGCTGAGCTAGAGGGAAATAAGTATGACTGTGAGATGAAATGCAGTCAGTCACTAATGAGACTTTGGAGAGAAGATGAACATATTTTACTTGGTAAAAGGTACAGGGCAATTTTAATAGCAGGTGATTGATATTAATATTGAAATATTAGAATGGAACCAAAGGACATGAACAGTGAGTATCCAAAGCAGGCAAGTGAACATCTCAAATATCACAGCCAGTCATTCCATTCTACTCCAGTCTCCTTGGAGCATGTTTTCTTGTACATCAGAGGCTGGAACTCTAAAGGCTATATATATCTGTCTCCCTTACAGATTGAGTTCCACATGTAGCTTAAATTTCTTAAGGTAAATGCAACTGTTTGCAGCTTGGAAGGGATGTGAGCATGACTCATGCAGCTGAAGGATGTGCTCATCAGAGGTGGAGACAAGCAGCCCTGGAGGTATACACTTACTCAAGACTAGCAACAGTGCATCTTTAGGTTTTGGGGGTGTTAAGTAGTGAGTGATGGAAGAGGCATGAGACCTGTGCCACAGCTGTCCCCTAGGAGGCCTGGCAGCTCTCCCAGCTGTAGGTCTTCTGGAGATGTGGCAACCAAGATCGTGCCACTGGCTTTCTCAGGAATTCTGTACTCTGTCTATGGCCAGTAATAAATCCCTTTCTGCTTTATCTAATATAGACTTTATTACTTATAGCTAGGATTGACTCCTTTGTTAGTTTTCTAATAAGTTCACTTACGTCTATAATTACTGCTTTGGCCAAATTCCACATTATATATTTTGATACATAATGTATTCTTTTTCTATAAATGACTTTCCATTTTTACCTTGATCTTCTCTTTATCACACACGTCTAGGCTTTTATTGTGGCAATCTCTACCAGGTGCTAATGTCATGCAATTATAGTAAGTGTAATCTGTCTGAAATAAGTGAAAGAACATTGATTTACTCCAGATTTGTCTTGTCTCATGAGGTGTTTTTTATCTACTATATTATATAATTTTGACCTCTGTAATTTCCTCTCTTAATCATTTTAATGGAGGAAGTCCACTCAGAAATTATGTTTTTTCTCCAGTATTTAACTTTTTAACACATCACATTGGTATTTTTTGTTGTATTTTGTGCAGTAAAGTTCTAAACTAATTTTTAAAATCAATTATCTAGTTCAATTCTTTTATATTACTTCTACAGTATTATTTATTGACTAGATTTTCCTTGACTACTTGTTTGTGATACATTTTGTTATATACTAAAATTTAAATACTTAGGTATTTTCTAACCCATTAAGTTTTGTATACATCTCTGTACCAATGTAGGCACATTTTCAACATTATTAATAGCCTCTGTGATTTTTGACACTGCTGCTACTCATGAAATTGTCATGGTTCTCAATTTTCCTGCCTTTAAGGGGAAAATGTATAATAAAAAATAATAGAACATTGTTCTGATTTCATTTCTGACTCCCCACTAAGTTGTACCAATTTTGAACAAATAGCCTAGCAATAACTTTTAAAAACATCATGGTGATAGCATATGAGTATTTTACAAAATAACTGTAAATCTTTTAGACATATCTAAGTACAATACTATATGAGCCAAGATTTCCTCTAGCTAAGACAAATGTACTACTTTGGACCTTCTTGAATTGCTTTATAAAACTACTGGATAAACATGTGTTCTCAAGTTCTGACTGGAAGCTGACAGAAAAAAAATGTACAACATACACATCCACACAGAAACTTTTTTTTTTTTTTTTTCGGTACTGGGGATGGAACCCAGGGACATTCCACCTCTGAGCTACACCCAGCCCTAATTTTTATTCTTTATTTTGAAACAGGGTCTCACTAAGTAGCTAAGGCTGGCTGTGAACTTGGATCCTTCCAAGTACTGGGATTACTAGCATGCCTCATCACACTCAAGTACAGAAACATTTTAAACACTAATCATGTTTCCTTTTTTTTGCATCAGCTGCTCAGGTATATCAGTCTTTCTTTTATTTTAAGTACTACAGCCATCTTCCAAAAGTACTTTTAAAATTTCATGTTTTCCTTCTCCTATTGCCCTTCTGTATGTATCTATGTATGTATCATTCATTCCTTCATTCGGTTGGCTTTATTATTGTGAACCACCCCAAATATTATTAGAAGTACACAGATTATAAATATCTTATATGAATGCTAATAGACCTGGAATAGATAAATTTCTGAAATCGTATTGTTGGAAACTGACACTAGTACTTCACACTATTTAGCATTCTGTTGATACAGGTTATCAACAATCACCAATGCATTTGTTATTACATTAGGCTTATCTTTTGTTAGATGTTAATGTCTATATAATTAGGAAGTAAACTAGGATAAAGGAAAATTAACCTCAGTGTTTTTGATTAAATGCTTAACTCACTCTTCTTTAAGTAATAGGCCTTTTAAGAGATCTAGATTTAATTGAAAATTGTCATTACCAAGGGTCTCTCCTCAATTAGTAATCAGAGAGGAAGAACACATACTATTGTGTTTGAAGATCATAGGTCTCATTGTCAGATCTGGACTCTAGTGAGAGTTAATGGAGCACAAAGTATAAACTATTAATGCTTTGCACTTCCTTAAACAGGATTCAATTTGCGTAGATTCTATAACACAGTGGATGTTATAAAGACTCTTATCTTTAATTACTTTTATAATAGGCTAATCTCAATCTGAGGCATGGAATAAATTTGAGGTTTCTTAAGCATTTGCAAACTTCTGAAGATTAAAAAAGTGCTCAAATATTATATTACTATTAAATGGCTTGGTTCTGATCACATATTTACTTATTCTGTAATAACATTTAACAGCATTTTTTATTAATGTTCAACATCACTAGCAATCAAGGAAATGCAAATCAAAACAACACTGAACTTCCATCTAACTCCAGTTAGAGTGGCAATTATTAAGAATATAAACAATAACAAATGCTGGCAATAATATGAGGAAATAGATTTGTAAATCAGTACAATCACTATGGAAACCAGTTTGGAGGTTCCTCAAACTGGTAGAATTGTAAATTAGTACAACCACTACAGATGTCAGTTTGGAGGTCCTTCAAAATCTAAGAATGGAACTACCATATGAACCAGCTATACCAGTCATTGATATCTTTCCTAAAGAACCAAAGTCAGAATACTATAGTGATACATGCATACCCATATTTATAGCAACACAATTCACAATACCCAAACTATAGAACCAACCCAGGTGTCTGTCAACAGATGAATGGATAAAGAAAATGTGATCTGTACACACAATGGAATTCTACTCCTCCATAGAGAAGAGCAAAATAATGTCATCTAATGCTAAATCAGATGAGTCAGGCTCAGGAAGTCAAGGGTGGTATGCTTTCTCTCACATGTGGAAGCCAGAGAGAAAATTGGAAAAATAAGGGACTTTAATTCAGAAAGAGATCTATAGAGTAGTTGAAGGACATTAGAGGAGAGAGTTAGGGAGGGGAAGAGGGAGAACTGAAGAAGGAAATAGTTCAAATATACTATTGCTCCATTGGAATTTCTCTTCCATTACCTGAAGTCTCTCTTACTGCCATCCTAATTATTCCCTAGCTTCTGCATATGAGGTGGTCTTGAGGATGGATGGGGCAGGAGAATTAATTAAGAGAACGCTTCCACTGACATCATGTATATAAGTGAGAATACCAAAGCTAATCTTAATATCTTATATGAGGAAGAGGGGGAATGGTGAGGAAGTTGGGGAAAAATTTACCAATTGCTGTGTGGATGTATGTCACTATCACTGTGAACTACATTATGATGTGAGACTATAATGCACCAATAAAAGCATTAAAAAAGATACTATGGCAATATCTGAAGGTGTCACTATTAATCTCACTAATCTGTGTGGGGAGGTAGGAGGGAGTAGCATGGTGGAATGTTCAGAGAAATACCCAAAGAGCTGTATGTGTGTATGTGTTTAACACATTGAACCTTACCATGATACACAATTGTAATGCACTAATAAGATAATTTTTAAAAACCAAAAATAATCATATTTCAGTAAACTCAAACTCACCCCCCAGGGAACAAAATTTTTTGTTGATTGCTCTCATTGCTGAGATTTTGTTCATCCAATTAAAAATATGATACAATGAACTTATTAACATAGACATTGAAAAAGGTGAGATAGAAGTTCATTGTGTTTATTCTGTCATTGTACACTGAAATTCAAGAGACTCTAATAAATATTTTGGAATCAGAATTGGCAAATATGAATAGACAGAAGTTAAATATACAAAAATCTATAGCTTTACTCTCATAATAAGCACCTAGTCAAAACGCTACACACAGTATCAGAGCAGCAGAAATAGAAAATATATTTTTTATTGGTGCATTGTAATTATGCATTGTAGTGAGATTCAGAGTGATAAATATATACATGCATATAGCATTTTTTGTGTGTTTCTTTTGGTTCCCACTCTGCTACCCTCTTGCCCATAGACAGTATTAAAATTGAGGCCAGGAAGGGAGAGGAGAAAAGGGAAATCTCAGGATGATAACTATACAAATAACCCTTTGCTGATACATGAAGTTATTTGTATTGATGAAAATAATACATTCTTGATGAGAATTTGTAATCACATCAGATAAAAAATTACATTAGGTAGACATCACAACACAGGTTTTCTTAAGAGTTAGATGTGAAGAACTCAATGTTAGCTAAAAAACACAATAAAAATAGAGTATGAAGGGGAACACTTATAATTGCTAATATTTCATAATACTATACAATCATGGTAGAAAAATCTACATGACAGTATAAAGGAGTAGACAAATGCATTAGTTCAATGATATTGAGAATTCATAATTATATCCTAAAATATGATAAATTGATATTCCAAATAAATGAGGAAGATGTAATCCACTTAAAATGGTGCCAGTGCAAACAGATATCTAAAGGAAAGAAGATGAATAATGAAGCTCTGCCTTACACATACACAAAGTGAAGTCCAGATAGATTAAAGGCATACATTTAAATTAAAAGAACATAATATAAATCTTTCAAGAAAGTCTGAGATATTATATATTTTATGACTAGAAATGCAGAACAATGGGTGCAGTTTTAAAAGTTGTATTTACTAGGTATTAAAAACAACAAGTACTAAACACCTCCTCATAGCCCTCTCAGAGTACAGGGATAGGGAACAGGAATCCAAGAGACATCCTCAAATAGTTTGCAGTCAGATTGACAAAACATTGCACATGAATGAGATGAATCAAAGGCAAATTAATCTAGTGAGATGGAGGGAATTCATTTAGTTCCAAGATGATAGGACTAGACCTTTTCCATTCAACCTGTACTCTTCTATTAGCTCAGTAAATGTCCACAGTAGGTAACAAAAGATCACTTTGAACCACTCAGCTCTGTCTATTACAACAATACAGGACATCTGCCCCCATTTTCAATTCATCCTCAGATCCCCTTGTTCCTCTGTCTCTCAGGACTCCATACGGTCAGCTTCATCATGAAAGCAGGAGGTAAAATGAAGCTTTGCAGAAATACATCACCAGTGGGCTCTTACCAAGAAACTCCAAAATCACATTAGTAATTTTTTTTTTCCAAGTGGATTTATTTCACAATGCTTTGGCTGTTCAAATGCAGTTTCAGAAATCAAACTTGCAAATTACAACTGAGACGACACAGCAAAGCGCATGCATAATTCATGATTTCACAGTGTTCTATGTTTGATTTACAGTTGTCAAAATTAACATGCCAAGGAATGACCCTTTACAAGTTCCCTTCTATATTATCCAAAATGAAAATCTCAATTTAAGCTAATTTCTATTCATTTAACCCTTTCATTTATTTCTTTTTGTTTATTTCTATCTTTTTCTTTCTTCCTACCAAGATATTTTTATATGCCCTATATGATCTTATTATATCCCTCAATAACAATTTCTTGTTGATTTATAATATAATCATCATTTTCATGTTTTTATTTTTAAATTGTAGATTTAGTTTATCTTACTTTCTTTGCTTTATCCTTTTTCTGCATAGAAAACTCCACAATGTTTTGAACTAAGTCATAGAGTTCTATTTTTATAGTGGTTCCAACAGATAAAGACCCCTGGTACTTCAAGGAATAAATTCATAAACAAAATCTCTTTATACCCAGCTTTATTTTGAATGCAGTATTTTATGTTGAAAGGTGAATTTAAGATGAAATAATTCAGAGATGCTAACTTGGTAAATGGTTTTGTAATGGGAATCTGTTATGCACCAATTCCTTCTCCAGAGAAATTTTTATGATTTACTTGAAGATTAAAATATTCAATGATGTTGGCTGTTATAACTTTGAATTAAATTTCTTTTTCTCCTTGGTATATCTTTTTTATTTGAAGAAGTAAAATTGAGCTTTGGGGAAAGTTTCTTTTATTTTTTAAGAAAAACATGTGTGTTACAAAAGTAATTCATGCTCATTAATAAGTTCATGAAAGTTGAGGGATAAAGGGATAGATGGTGAGACATCCCCTCCCCATGTTATTATTAACATTATCCTTTACTTTCCCATTTGAATGCTTTTACTTTTTTAAAAAGTTAAACAATATGTATATATATGTAATGGAAAATTAAAATCAGAATTAATTTTATTTTTGGTAAATAATCTCATTAATTTAGCATAAACCCTCAATTTTTTAGGGTTTCTGGTTTTTATAATGCATATTAATTATACAGAACAATAGGTTCCATTGTGACATATATGCACATGCATATAACATACTTTAATCATTTCCACTCCCCCCTTATCCCCTCATCCTCCCCTCCCCATGATTTCCTTCTCTTCTCTAATAGTTGCTCTCTTACATTCATGTTGGTTTCACCACCCCAGATTCTGCATATGAGAGAAAATATGCTATACCTGTCTTTCTGAGTCTGGCTTATTTCTACCCATTTTCCTGAAAATTACTATATTTCATTTTTTCTTTATGGCTGAATAACTTCCCAATTTTAAAAATGCAAACATACTTAATTATATTACTCAATATTATAATCCCCTGGGTTAGTTGGCAAGCAGGACTTGTCTAGGAGGCAACATTTTGCCTACCTTGGATAATGGATCCAGTTTTGCTACTGAGAGAAGATGGACTGGTGATACCTTTGATTTTCTCCTGTGCTTGTTCCACCAGCTGCCAGCCTAGTGGGAAGTCCCATCCAGCCCACACCTGGGCATCCATCATTCAGAACTGTAATGAACTTCTAAAATATCCTAAATCACACACAAATATTTTTAAATGCCCTTGTCATGATAGCATGACCTTTATACAAAAATAATTTTATTTTGTGTCTCACAGGATATAACTAAAGATATCACCTAATTAATAATACTTTGGATGTCTCCAAAATTTAAGGCAGTTTTCATGGTTGGGAGGAATGGAACTGGAGATCCTGTGAGCTTAGCCAAAAAAAAATATTTATAATATTATACTCTAAAATTAAACATTTGTCTTTTTATTGCTGGTCTTACCCTAGTATATGAACAGTATCTAGATCTAAATAAGGTGTTTATTTTAGTATAAAACCACATCTACAACACACACACACACACACACACACACACACACACACATCATTATTCTTTCCCCTCCATACCTACTGAAAGAGATTTAAAGAGTCCAAGAAAGTAATAGTTTTCTTCTTATCTTTCCTCTTTTTGTTTGCTATGATCTTTACCATCCAATTATTTTTAAAGACATCCTTTACCATTAATTTTGCTTAGTCATCCTTAATTTACACAGCAATTTTGCATGCACAATTGTTTTGACTCTTCACAATAGTCCTGACACATCAGTAATGCAGGAGTGTTCTCCATTTTAAAACTAAGACGTGAGTGGTAGAGTTCTGAATTGAATCTGAGCCGGTTGAGTCTGATGTGGTGCTCTGTCTGTTATATCCATAGCATAAAATTATTCCTTTAGTGCCTATTATGACTTAATATCTTAACAGACAGGGACACTACCTCTGTAGGTTATGCAAAACCCCACTTTAACACAGGCCACCAGGGACTTGCCTGACTTTTCTCTTTTTTACTTGCCTAAATACTTAAAATTATTTATTCAATATTATTATTCCTACCATGATGAGCCATTATTATTATCAGGAATAGGTTCCATAGTTTATTTTGTTAGATTAAATAAGCAGTAACCATAGAAAAGCAAATAAAAGCCTGGTTATATCCCGAATGAGCGGAGAATGTCTCCATAGTATGAGTGCTACTTAGAAAGGCTCTAGAAATCCCTCTAGTTAGGGATGAGAATAAAGACATAAAGATGAAGTATAAAATATTTCCTCACAAAGGAAGACTCAAAGAAAAAGTAATTCACGATTTTGTACCTGTTCCCTTCATCCGACAGTCATGCATTCATCTGCTAAAATATTGGAATGTTTTTGAGAGTATGTATATAAAAGATAATAATCAAGGTCAAAAAATCTGTTATTTTTTGAAGGAAAGATTAAGTATATAATAGATGCTCATTAAATATTTAATGGAAAAATATACAGATACATATGATGAATAGCCTTTGGAGGGAGAAAATATGAGATTCTTCAGAGCATCAGCCAACTCACTTCTCTTACTACTTGGAGTGGGCTAAGCAAAGAAGTAAGTAGGAGCAAAATTTAAGGAGGGTCCTAAGTTTTTTGGTAAATGTCTCCTTAACTCGTGAGCCTCTGGAGTCACTCTTGCCTCTTGCTTGTTTCTACTCTCCTAAAGTTCCATAGCCTACTCCTTGAGTAGAAGTCCTTCTTCCTTATCTAGAATACAAAAAGCTATGTTACACCCCCTAAAAACTCTTTCTCATCCCTTTCCCTTCCTTTTTTAGAAAACTTAGGACATGCAGAGTTTGGCTAGCACATTCCATTATAAGGATCAAAAGTGATATATTTGGCCATGTAAACAAGAAGTACAAGGAAACCTTAGTTGTTATCATCATGAAAAAGAGATATGCAAGCCAGGCTTGGTAGCACATGCCTGTAATCACAGTACTTGGGAGGCTGAGACTGGAGGACTGCAGGTTCAAGGCCATCTTCAGCAACTTAACAAGACTCTCAGTAAATCCTGTTTAGAAATTTTTTTTAAAAGGCTGGGGGGATAGCTCAAAAGTAGTATGCCCCTGTGTTCAAACCTCAGTACCAGAATACAAAAATCAAAAAAGAAAAGGAAAAATAAAGAAAGAGAGAGAGAGAGAGGGAGGGAGGGAGATAGGTGCGGCCAGAAGTCAGCTTCAGTCTTTGGCACTTGCTGCTTCCCTGAGTACCTCAGGCACTTCTCTATTGAGGACATAGGATCCCAGATAAAATGGCCAATTAAAGTCTATGTATCATTTGAGAGACAAAACAATAGAGTGCCCAAATGGGACAGATAATTTATGCCTTTCTGTGTCTGCCACTTGCCAGTTCTATCTCAGCTATCCTAGCAGTCTGACATTCACTTGTCAGAACTCCAGAGGTTGGCGGCTGATACCTCCCAGGCAGCAATTACAAGATATAATCAAAGTGTTCAGTGGAAATCGCTAGGATTGAACTTCCTCTTGAGATGATCCTGTATTATCTGCTGAACTTTCTTATCTCCATTGTTGACACCTTGATCCAGGCCTTCCTTGCCCTGGTCATGACCTCAGTACTGGCAGCCCAAATTCTAGATTTTGTACACCAATCCATTCTATTATTCCTGTGCATAAATATAATTCTGTCCTTTCTTACAGAAAATAAAAGCCCGAATGTCTCTGCCTTATTATCAAGATCACCAGGCTTCCTTTCTAAAGTTATTTACTGTTGCTTGCACTGGCTCCTTCAGTTCAAGTCATATCGGTACCTTCTCTGCCTTCTGCAGATATCCTGCTCATTCTATTTCTGAGATTTTTTTTTAAAAACCCAGTTTGACTTGAAATAAACCATGTCAAATTATATTGCCTTATCAAATTACTACAGCTACCATAGATGTCGGATGTCGTCTTTTTTTTTTTTTTTTTTTTTAGAAACAATTGGTTGTTTTTATCCGTGTGTGTGTGTGTGTGTGTGTGTGTGTGGGTGGGTGTGTGTGTGATACTGGGGATTGAACTCAGAGGTATTCTACCTCAGAGCTACATCTCAAACCTAATTTTTAAAAACTTTTATTTGGAAATAGAGTCTCACTAAATTGCTGAGGCTGGTTTCAAACCTGTGATTCTCCTGTCTCAACCTCCCAAGTACTGGGATTATAGGTTTGTGCTAGTTATTTTTATCTTAGATTTATCCTTTCATCAAATATTTATTTTTTACCACTTATAGACTCTAGAATATACATCCCATAAAAAATAGAAAATATCTGGACCAACCTCAAGTTATAGTCATTCAAAGTAATTTTATTTATTATTTTCTCCTAAATAGAATTAAAGATATCAAGTCTAGGGACAAGGCTTTCTATAGAGTTTGAACTCTGATATATGTACTATTTTTTTTAATTTTTTTTTTTTTTGCAGTCCTGGGGACTGAACTCAGGGGCATTCTACCTCCAAGCTATACTCCCAGCCCTATTTTTTATTCTTTATTTTGAAACAGGGTCTCACTAAGTTGCAGAGTGTCTCACTAGGTAGCTGAGGCTGGCTGCGAACCCGAATCCTCTGGTCTCAGTCTCCCAAATTCTGGGATTACAAGTGTGTACCACCATGCCCGGCTGTGCTATGTTTTAGTTCATTTGTTTCTTATTTAATTTCATTATTTGAGCTCTTTAGCAGATTGGCACTTGCCAGAGTAAAGTTTGTGAAGTTGGTTAAAATTTTTATGAAATTTTAAATGTATCAGCACCATATATTGCATGGAATCCAAATGTATTCAAATTTCATACCACTGAAAATAATTTCTGAAAATTTTACATTTATTATTCTTGAGTTAGGATGTACATCTCTTTTAGCATCTATCTCCATTACCACCTATCAATGAGAATATAAGTGTATTTATCTCTAAATAGTTAAGTTTGTGGTCTGGCTAGTACTTTGTTGAAAGCTTTAACTTATTCTGTAAGGGCAAGGAGAAAAATCAGTGTAATCTCAAATTTTGAGATTACATAATTGATTTTTTTCTTATCAAACTTGCTTTGTGTATACCAGCACACTACACTGTAAATGCTGATGTCAACGTTCTGAGATCTTTACAGTACAAAGGCTTCTTGTATTAAGCACATAGCACAGTAGCTTTGTACATTTGCAATTCAATTGCTGTCCTGGTAAATAATACTCAAACCAATTTCTATCATCACATCTTTTAAATCTATTATCAGTGGCCATATGTTTGTATAAAGTAGAGAAGAAATCAACCCTCTAAGAAACTTTTGGGAAATAGCCAGATAAATAATAAAATGGTACTGATTAGAAAAAATAAAGAACATTGTATGGTGAAAGTGTGATTAGAAGCTTAAAATAATGTTTAATAGATAAGCAACCATATAAGAAGTAAATAAAACACATGAATTATACTAACTCGGTGTTTTAGTAAACTCTAAAAGAGAGTCTTTTTAATTAGGTTATACAAATAGTGCTTTAATGATTTATTTAATTCCTTATCTTATGAGAATATTTTTTCCTTTTAAAAGTATTTCCTCCCATTTAAAACCCTTCTTGTTATATTTAAGTCAGAGGGAAACTCAGTACTACTCATACTGAGTTATTTGAATTGCAGCAAGTAAGTGAAAACAATGGGTGAGATCACTTTTGCAACCAAGGAAAGGCAAGGTCACTGCCCCAGTGAGCAGCCTGCCCATTCACGGAAGTGCCAGCTCCCATAGGAAACTTGCTCTCACACCCTCTCAAGGAAGAGAACCAAACAGAAGTATAAGGTGAAAGACATTAATAATGCTAACAGGAAGAATGAAGGAAGTAGAATGGACCTTATGTAAGGTTTATGTGGGGAATGACTAGGCAGTGATCTCTCTGATCTGACTTCGAATTAGTCTCAATCCCAAATCTCCTACTGTAACATAAACATCAAACATTTAAAATGCTACCTAAGAACTTCCTTTTTGTTCAATTTCCCCATGGTAGAGTCCTCACTTAAAACAAAACGACTCAAAATTATATTGTATACCTAAGATTTGCTAGTAGTATAAATCTTCTGTTAGGTATTCTTACCAGACAAACTAATAATAATTATGTAATTATAATAAGAAGGTCAAGAGGAAACCCTGAGAGGTTGGATATGCTTACAGTCTTGATGGTTTCATGGATATATTCTTATCCCCAAACTCAGGTAGTTCTATACAGTCATGCATTGCTGATGGTAGTATATGATGGGAATGTATTCTAAGAAACGCATTGTTAGTCAATTTCATCTATGTGAAAACATCAAAGAATGCATTTACGTAAGCATAAATAGTATAGCCTACTATACACTTATTTTATAGAACTATATGTGCTATAGTTTTATTTGACCATCAGTGCAGTAGGTTTATTTATGCCAGCATCACCACAAATGTGAGTAATGTGTTGCTCTTACAATATTACAATATTATAATATTACTGTCACTAGGTGATAGGAATTTTTCATCTCCACTAAAATCCTATGAGACTATTGTAAACATGTTCCCTAGTTGATCAAAATATTGTTATATGGCACAGGACTGCACAATACAAACATATGGATTTTTAAATGTCAATCATACCTCGATAAAGTGATTTAGAAAATACTTCAAGGAAGTGATGGAGATTTGAGGGAACACATAGTCCATGATAAGATAGCCCTGCCTTAGAATGTAGGAAGTGAGTCAGGTGGTAACTTTCATATTTTCAAATTGCTAGATATTTATAGGTAGATGCTGACAACAGTAGACCTAAATTTGTCATCATCAATGCCAAGTAATTGGTATTAATGACTAAATACTTTAATGGCTTAAAATGTAATATACACCAGTAGTAAAGATGCTTATAATGGAAAAAAATTAAACTAAATAAACAAATGCTCAGAAACTACTAGAGTATATTTATGATACTAAGAATGGGACATTTTGTAAAATATACAGAAAATATATTTTAACTATGCAGGAGTAATTGGTGCTAACCAGGTATCATAATGTCGAAATATGTTCTAAATTCAATATTTAGAATAATGAATGTAAATCTATATTCTTTTAATTGAATACTATATACCTCTTGGGGCTATTCTTTTATAGGTTTTAGTTATTTTTTCATAACCTCAGAAGCTTTCATTTTCCCATAGGTCTCACTTGACTTTCTATTATTCACTAAAAGTCTTTTTTTTTTTTTAAACTGAAGACTTCTTTAAGTTTCAATACTGTCTTTAAGTTTCAATATTGAGAGCTAATTGTGTGCTAGGCATTGTCTTAGTTGACTAGAATCTATATAGGACTGACACTTTTGCTGTAAATCAGTCTTATATCTAATTAGGTCCAAAGAAACTGTTTCCTCTGAAACTGAAATTATTTTTAAAATGGATGTACTTCAAGTTCTGATATATGTCCCTATTTGTTGAGAATGAGATTAAGCTTCCTCTTACAGTTTACTTCATGTGAACGATCTCTTCTAGAAATCCAGGGCAGTCTATAACAGTACAATAGTTGGAGGACCTACCTTGGAGAAGGCGTTTCATTGCTCTCTGCTTTTGATCCTTTTTGGGAGAACTGGGCAAGTTACTCAAAATCTCCTATAGTCAATTTTTCTCATCAATAATAGAGGAACAATAATATCTACTTTATAAATAGTGATCTTTCATAAAAACATTGTGATGTAAACTTTGTAGTTGAGGGGCAGGGAGCAAAGTTTAGTGGAAGAGCAGCACTTCTCTAACATGTGTGAGGCCATGGGTTCAATCTCTAGCATTACAAAAATAAATAAAATAAAGTTACAATAATATTAAAATAAAGTTAAAATAAATAATTACAAAGTTAATTCTATACTTGGCATAACTGCTTAATCCATACTTATTTATTGATTAAATGATTATAATAGACAATGGAGATAAATGAATAGGATCTATACTGCCTAACTTTAAGAGTTTATTTTATTTATGTAATAAAATATATGTATAAAAACAACTAATAGTATACTTTCTCATGAATACTTTGCCTTAAGAGCCTAGTTAAAGATAGTATGAAGCCACAATGATCAGTAAACTATTATTTTCTTATTTCTGTATAAAAGTTTAAATTATTTATCTTTAAAATGCATATCATAAACTTTTAATATAGTACCTCTTTATAGTTTATAAATAAATATTCATATATTGAGATTTTCTTGAAATCTTTTTACTAGTAAATATAGAGATGTTTAGACCAAGAAGATATAAAGTCTAAACATTTATACAGCATCCAAGACTTTAATGGTTTCCCCAGTTTCCATTCTATGCTAGCTCTTGCTTTCTTTTATAACCTCACCTGAGGTGTAAAAATGCATGGGCATGATATCCTTGCACAATGAATCATCACTGAAGCAAATCTCTATACCTTTGCTCTTGCTATTACCATATTCTTTCTCCACCACCCTCTTCAACCTTATACATACTTACCAATCCTTAATTTTGGCAGGATTTCCTCTAGGAGGCTAATGCTGATCATACCAAATTCCTCCAGGAACAACCCACTACCTAAAGTTGTTTGCATATACTCTCTTTTCTATATAGATGCAAAATAATACCCCTAATATTTTACTGGTTATTTTGTGCCATTCTTCCTTTTACAAAAAATAGGTCCTTGCGAATTGGTCTCTGCTTCTTTTTTTTTCTTTTTGTCAATATATTCCAGTGTTCAAAATGTCATGAAGTCTTTCATTGCACTGAATGAAAAAATAATTAAATAAGTGATTAGTAAATTAATAAGTATAGTAACAATGACAAATAAATAATTCTGTGGTTTCTGACACTACTCTAGTATAGCTATTATATATTAGTCAGGCAGCAGAAAATAGACTGCAAACTCACGTGGCTTAATTCAGAAGAGTTAAATAAAAGGATTATCAACAAAAGAATGGGCAATGTTAAGAAGAATCACCAAGAATGGCAAATATCTTGGGGTAGCAATTACCACCCAAACATGAAAAAGGATGGAAGGAAAGGATTTGTCTGAATCCAAGTCAGACCTAGATCTGAGAAGAGGGCTGCTGGAGAGGGGCTGCAGCCTTCAGTAGGGCAATTGCTGAAGAGGGAACAGATAGGAATAAATACCCAACTTCTCTCTCTTCCCACTTCCTGATACACTGCTACTGCCGACCATTGGTTGACTCCCACCAGAAAGGAAAGGACAGGAAGCCTTGTGACTGTTAAGCAGGATAGAATAGACCTTAGAATGGACCTCTAAGTTATTGTAATATCTCTACATTTTGAGGGAAGTCTTAGTTTTCTTCTTAGCCATTCTCTGTCTGCTTAAGAATGTGGATGTGGTGGCACATGCCTGTAATCTCATTATTTGGGAGGCTAACACAGGATTACCAAATTCGTGGCCAGCCTCAGCAACTCAGCGAGGCCCTCCTTAACTCAGTGAGGCCCCTTTTCAAAATGAAGAATAGAATAGGATCAAGGGTGTAGCTTAGAGGTGAAATGCTCCTATATTCAATCCCTAGTAACACACACACACACACACACACACACACACACACACACACACACACACACACACAAGGTGGGCATATCTCTTTAGTCTCTATTTCTTTAGGTAGAGTTAATAGGCAGCTGAGGCAAGCTCACAATAAATGAGGATAAATATCTGGCAGGCATATCAATCAACACTGGATATTAAAGAAACTTTTTAAACCTAAAAGCCTGCTATTTGTGCATGAGAGGTAGTAATTTTATAAATGGATTCTGAATAAGCTAAAAGTGTTACTTTAAATAGTGGGCAATTTCCTCCCTTCATTTTGGTAAGGGTAGGATTAAATTTGCAATCTCACCAATCCACAAAGTCACTGTGTGGGCAGGAGCCCTCAGAACCACGCAGCACATCAACCAAGGGGAAATCTTGCAGGTATCTCAAGACGGTGAAGAGCTGTGTCATTTTATATGCACTGCATAGAAATTTACCCCGACGCTTCACTGTAACAAAAAACTGATGAGCTGATTTGAGGAACATGTTGAAAATTAATTTTCTGCCAAGAAAGATACATAGTATTTTATGTTCACAATTTCAATTATGATGGATTTTGTTCTGCACTCATTAGAGGCTTAGGATTTGAAAGGCTTTTGGAGATATTTTTGCTCTCTCCTCTCTTTTATCCCTCTTCTCTCCATTCCCATTTTATAGATGAGAATACTGAGTCCCAGGAAGACTGAATGCCTGTTCAACACTGTGTAGCTATGAGTGCACAGGTTTCTCTATTCTTATTTAGTACTTATGTTTCCTAATCATCCATTACTTAAACTCCTATCATTAACTCAGCCAGCTTTCAGACTGTTGTAAAGCCAGTAGCTTTATATTCAAGTTTTATATCACCATTCTAGAAAGCAATCATAAAACAAGATTAGAGCAGTTAACAACTGGTATTGCAAGGTAAAACAGAAATCAGACATAAAGAGTTTGACTGTGTGTAGAAGAGATAAAATTTCCTGGCCAACAATTTTTACTTTGAAAATTAGAGAGGGTATCAAGAAAGTCTAAGTTAGAAAAAATATTCAGAAAGACACTTAAGAAACATTATTCATTACTATTTTTCACTCTTACATATTTGTACCTGAAGTGTTTGCTTTATGCAGTTATCTAGAAGCTGGATAGATCTACTTCTTTTGGCTTAGCAAAAAAAAAAAAAATCTTTAAAATTTGAATTCTTGTTTACTGGGCCAAATTTCCCAGACTTCTGGGCAATGTTTCCAGTGGCCTGGTAATTACAATTAACTGCCTTTGTCAGACAGCATGACAAAACAAAGACATTTTTAAAAGTAGAAACTACTTCCACTAAATGTTTTTCCTATTACAGGACACTTCATACTTTGTTCCTAAAACTCTTTGTGCGTTGTAGATTTAGGTCTTTATTTCAACAGGAGGCAAGATGGAACAGAGAAAACATGCTGGGGGGGGGGGGGGCTCACAGCAAAGCTCTACATTCAGGCTGCCTCTCTTCCTACCTCCTTTTCTTCACCTTGTAAGAAATATGAAAGTTTTTTCTATCAAACAGACTGGTCAGACAGCAGACATTTTAGGTTATATAACCTTCAGTTTCCTGGAATCTCAAGTTTCTTTCTTTGTCAAAGTTCAAGAGTCAACACTCCCACCTGTCTTTAAACTAGCCAAACACAAACAGTTGTGAAACCAGACCCTCATCAATCCAATCAGGGCATAGGGCAGGCTACATCAGACTTTCCAGACTTGCTTACCAGACTTGCTTTCCAGACTTGCTTACCAGACTTTTTGTCAGTGATACCCTTCTGCAGAAGTAAAAATTTTGCCTTGCTGTTTTCTATCACCCATTCACATTTCCCTCAGCTTCCATCAGCCAGGAGATCACAGAAGTGACATTTTCCCTGAATTTCTCCAACAGCTACACATCCCTTGTGATTCTGAGGTGGGAACTGGCTCTTAAGGGACTTTCATCACGTTCCCTGTGATTTATTCATCATCTTCACTACCACCATGTTGAAGCAACCCCCTAGAAAGATCCTTGGATTTGCCTTACAGGGCTGTGAACTAGTTATTTCAGGGGAATCTCCTGTTTCCTCCATCCTCAAGATTCAGATTTATCATGTGGATACTTCTGTTTTTGTTTTTGTTTTTTTCATTTTTTCCCATTTTCTTTTTTTTTTTTTTTTGGTGACAGTATATAGAGGTATGTATATCTTCTTTATTGGCATTTCTCATTGATTTAAGGGTGGAGGAGTGGAATGAAATTGCCTTTGTTTCCTCACATTTCATTAGAAGCTACACACCTCATTCGGTAATATTTGTATGATATTCCACATTTGGAAGCCCCATGATTTTTAAAGGTAGCATTCAAATTTTACTTCTATAACATGCTATAGTGAGTTGTATATATATTTGTAGACATAGATACATGTTTTAAAGAAATTCCTAGAAATAGAATCATTGCCCAAGGGAATGTGCAAAATTGATTCTTACAGGGTTTTACATCAGGTCATGATTTCAACTTCTTCCAGCAGAATTTTAGCTCTGTGCAATTTCAATATAAAGATGAAAGTCTTCCTTAATTTTATGAAAGCCTTTTCTTTGTATTTTTCCCTGTTTCAATTCTTCTGGTCCAATCTTTGGGAATACCAGAATTTCATAGAGTAAACTTCATGGTTTGTTCCCATATCCATTATCTCTTTTAAAAATTAGTCTACTTGGTGTTCTCAAAGTGTTCTCTATACCACTGATCCATCTTACTATTATTTTCCCACTTTTTGTTGTTTCTAATGTGAATTTCATTTCTGTTCTTGTTTTTATAATTCTCTATTTTTTTTCTGAGCTCTAATATCTCACTTTTAAGCTAATCCTATTTTTTATTTCCTGTTTGAATCCTGACATTCTTTTTCTTTGGGGTTCAAGAAACCATGTTCCACTTGATGTCTTTGGTTTCCTTAAGAAATACTTGGCCTACATAAGACTCTATTCAAGTCTGACTAGAAGTCACTGGCTCACAGGAAGCCTCTTATATCCTGGGTGTGTGTAGTGGTTTAGAATTATCTTCCATTGATTATCAAAGCTGTAATCGATTTGTCTGTCCAGTAGATCATGTTCAGTTGGCACTGATAGAATAGTGGGGTTGTCTTGCTCAGTCCTGTCTATTATGCCATTCAGTTGTGATACAGAACTCAAAGATGTTACATCAGCCCATTTCACTGCCCAGACCTTGCTACCCTATGGGGATATCACTGCTATAGCAACTCAGAAACACCAGGCTATCAGAGTACTTTTTGAGATTTTGAGTATTTGTGTAAGCTGGAAAGACATAAAGTCCCTCTAAATGTCCTCCTTCAGATAGGTCTAATTTTACCACACTGTCCAAATCTTCCCTATCAATAGTGGTTTGGGACTGTGACTGTTTACTATTGTCCTAAAAGAATGGACTTTCATTTGTGTTTTTACTGTTATTGATTTTGGTCTGTTTGAAAGCAGAAAGCAGGACAGATGCATCATCTTTAACTTGCACGTTTTAGCAGCCATTTTGTTACATTATCTGTGACAGATTTGTCCAAGATTATTAGATTCTTAGGTGTATCTAGCTAAATCTATTTAGTTATTGTAACAGGATGTTTTTAAACTTATTAAATGTTTTTTTTTTATCCTCTTACATAATAAAATTGTTTCTAAATGTGATGGAAGGCCAAATACTTTTAATTTAATCATTAAATCCTTGATTTGTGGCCCTGTGCTTTGGGGATGATATTGATTCACTCTTCACTTTGTTGTCTTCATGGTATTAAAGTGTGAGGTTTGAGTAAGGAATAGGTAAAAATTCCTGATTTTCATCATTTCTTCACTAGGGCCTTAACTTTCTTAATCATACATGATAATTCATGTTAAAAATAAATATTAATAATCAATTTAGTTGTTTAACATAAAGCTAATCAATACCCAAATACGTCAGAATATATAGGCAACTATCATTTTACTGGAAGAGTCATGTGTGCATTCTAATGGGTTGCAAGCACCTGACAAATAATTTGTACACTTTTAAGTTTATTTGCTTAGTTCAAACAACTGGATGAGAATATTAGTTCTATGCAATGGTAGCTACCATCCTAATTACGCTTTTAATTGAGAAGTCGACATTAAATTAAATGTCTACAGCATGCTAACCCAGCAACAGCAGGAGAGAACTCCAGTTGCCTTGGAGGCACATTCAATTACTTAGTGGGAGCCAAGTAACAAACATAACTGGAATACTTTAGGAAAAAAGATCAGGAAATCACCAGACTAAGTATAGCCAGAAAAGAATAATGCAGAGATTGAACTGAAAATGCACATTACACAGAGTCAGAGGTACAAATACACATACACAAACATACATGTTCAAGGTGTATACCAGAACAGAAAAAAGGCACAGAACAGAAAATTACTGCACAGTTAAAGTGAAATTATATGAGTGCAAGGAAAGGAGGGAGCAGCAAATATTTTTAACATAGCAACTAAAACAATGCTACTATGGGAGAAAGTTACTGTATTAGATTAATTAATTGTTTTTATTCACTTATTTACTTAAATTACATCCTGCTCCAAAAAGGCATTCCACTGTATTTCAAATCCATACATAGGAAAATCACTAGACAAGAATGTATGAAGGAAAGATAATGAGGGAGAGGAAAAATAAATAAAGCTAGTGTGATATGTTAGTAAATAACATGCACTACTACACAATCCTATTTAGATTCCAAACAGCAAAAGTAAACAGGAAATGTGATCTGCTACGAGATTTCCAGGGGCCATAAGAAAAACAATACAGCTGCTCACCAGAAGCATATGGGTTGAGACTTCAGTGAAATTTATCTTATGTTTTTAATCAAGAGAACAGACTGCGTGATAAAGTAGATGACACTCTCAATGTCATTTCCACAATAAATATGATATAAAATTCTGAGTAATGATACTATAATTTCTTCAGTTCAGTCCAAATCATAACTTCATAAATATTTCAGTAAAAGCAATTATGCAAATGATCCAGATATGCCACTCCCAGATGGTCTGGTTTATCCAAGAGCAAAATTTAGAATGACCAGAGAACATCAGATTCTTCAGATAATCCTCAATGAGTATTATTTTCACAGCAAATAAATCACACATGAGATAGCCTTTCATGATAGAGTCATTATGTACCCAAAGATAATTTGGCAAATAATTTCCATCTAAGAATTGCGGCCAATTAATTATAGTTTCTAAGCTAGGCCACTCATGATTAACTACCTTCTACCTACCTTATTTCCTGCTGGTTCCTGTTTTCTTCTCTGGAGAGAGTTATTCCATTTTATAAAATGTGCAAGGAAATTATTCTTAGGTATAGCTCCCTAGGTCGTTGTTCAGAGCAGATTTTGTTTATACGGTAATTCTGAAAATGCTATAAACTTGGAGAGATTACAAGTGTGCCTTATTCTATTAACTCACCAAAATAAGTATCTGAATTTCAAATCCCAATACCCCAGCCTCTAAGTAATTGCTTTTTCTTTGATCATAGGGGGGAACTGCAATAGTGGCCTAACAAAAGCAGGGTTTTCTCATGGAGAATCACTCATATACCAGACTTTGAAAGGGAATTTTAAATTAACTCAAGTCATATACAGCCTAACCATGAGTATCATGAAAACACCAAGAAACTCACCAAAAAAAAAAGTCAAAAGTGTTAAATTTAGGAGTAGCTGGCACTCGGTCGTGCACACGTGTATTCCAGGGGTTAGGACAGTACATTTCGTTTTTTTAGTTTTGTATGTTTTGGGTACAGGGGCATTCTACTTCTGAATCACAACCCCAGCCCTATTTTATTTTATATTTTGAAACAGGGTTTGTCATAGGTCAGCATGACATCGCTTGTGGCTAAGTTGCTAAGGATCTTGCTAAGTTGCTGAGGCTGTCCTTGAGCCTGCGATCCTCCTGTCTCAGCCTCCCAAATACTGGGACAACACGCGTGCACCACCACACCTGGCTGGACAGTAAGTTTTAAGTACTCATGGTCTTCACAGACAGGTGTAGTTACTGACAAGAAAGCATTACCTTAAATCAGCAGTTTTCCCGGTCTTGTTAGTACACATAACTTCCCTGGTCTGATATCCAATCTGGATGTCCCAGTATTTGTTCTCTTGCCTGTTCTGTCTGTTCCGATTTCTCTTTTTCTTGATAAGTTCTCGGGCCTCTGGATCCTTTACGCCTCTGCCTCGGTCCTTCTCGCGGTCTTTATTCTTCCCGCGTCTCCGGGCCTGCCTCACCTGCCGGGAGTGCAGCATGGAGCATGCGCTCCAGGGCCCCACCTGCAAGCTGTACATGCTCTCCTCGGCTTCACACGGACCCGACTGGCACACCTGGAACTCCGTCAAGTTTGGACAGCCTGAGCCTCCGAACTG